>RJWM01011724.1:0-58897 GCA_004363535.1 Dasyprocta punctata | reverse complement strand
TTCATTATACAGCCTAGGCTGGCCTTGAACTTGTAGTTCTCCTGCCTCAGCTTCCCAAGTGCTGGGATTTTAGGTGTGCACCACTATGCCTGGCTGGGACATCAGACGTGAGAGGCCTGTCACCCACACTGCTTATGTCCGTCTCAGGAGACTTCAGCTAAATGACATCTTCCCAGGTCCATTTAGTCCTTGAACGCTTGTAATAGAGAAGCAATGTTTTTCTGGAATATCTCCAACAAGAGAATTGGCAAAAAAATGATGGAATGA
The DNA here is from genome assembly GCA_004363535.1 of Dasyprocta punctata. Lineage (NCBI taxonomy): Eukaryota > Metazoa > Chordata > Mammalia > Rodentia > Dasyproctidae > Dasyprocta > Dasyprocta punctata. Next base: position 58,630 of record RJWM01011724.1, on the reverse strand, counting down.
ACATTTCCTCGAGTGAATAAATAGGTTGCTTTTCTCAGGAAAGGGGAGCCAGCTTGCTCGAAGGACCGTCTCTGGGTGAGAGTCCCCTGGAGCAGCGAGCAGAAGTACACATCTTGCTCTTTCCTCTTTTCTGGGGTTTGGAGAACGAGTTTCCTACACCAGTTGCACTTCTCTGTGATAAATCCCAGTTTTGACTTTCTCATGGCGACAATTGTGCATTCTCTTTTCTTAACATTAGTAGCACATTAATACGTTTATCCTTTTAAAATCTCCTCTTGTCTTTCATTCATACTTCTTAGCAGCCAAATTTTTATGTGAAGAAATAAAACATCCACGCAGCTGCATGACCCAAAGCCACGCAAGTTCATTCTGACACTCGTTCGGATTTTAGTTCCCATCAGCATGGATAGCTCCGTCCAGCGAAGGAAGGGTTTCTGCTTTCAGCTGCCTCCTGATTCTTTCCGTGCTTGCAGCTCCTTCTGCATAGGTCTTGTCAGTGTCATCTCATGACATATTGGTTGAGACTCAAAAGCCCGATACTTTTCCAAACCGTGTCTGTGACCAGAGCGCTTCCCCAGCTGTCCTCTGCAGGTCCCTGAGGGGCGCGCCCTGCTGGGCGTGTGTGTGGCCAGCCTGCACAGGGCGCTGTGTCCGCAGCGTGCCAGGTGGACTGCTTGTGCGATTTCAGTTGTGCACAGGATGATCTTGCTTCTTGCGATGTTAAAATATTTAATAACTAAATACTTACCATACTGTGTGTTAGAGCAAATAGGTGAGGAAAAGGCAGGTTACCACAGGGCAAAATTTCAACAAAAAGAAAATTATTCCTCCAAATTTCTCCTCTTAGCAGCGACTTCCCGTCTGTCCTGCCCCACAGTCCTCTCTTGGGTGCCGACTCCTAGAGCTTCCTCTTTCCCCAGCCCTGCACCCACCCCGGTGCCTGCACCCGCACAGAGGCCCCTGAGTCTCCCTTGGCCTCCCTGTGGTCTTTGGTGTCCTCGGCCTCCGCCAACTTGGTGGGGAGAGGCTATGCAGGCTGCCTGGCTGACGTGGCAGCAGGAAGGGATAGATAAAATTAATTTTCCTCTGCCACATATAATTAAAATAAAACGCCCCTTGGTGGGATAATAAAAAACAAAATCTGCACATGCATTGTGTTATTCCATTTAGATGACCTCGAAAGTACTTTTATTTAAACCAGTTCTTTAGAAAGGGCAGCAGCAGAGAGACCACAATTTTAATGGCTAGTGTAGTTTCCAGAGTTGCTTCACACTTTCATGGGTTATAAAGAATTTATCAAGGTGAAAAAAAGAGAGAGGCTGAGAGAGAGAGAACCCCAAGCTTGTGTATATCCAAATGCCTAGCGCTAATTACACTATGAATTATTAGTGTCTTCTTCATTAGCTTGGTTCATGTTGTCTGACAACTGTGGATAGCATGTCTCCCGGGCAGAGGTTTAGTTTTCAAATGGATGAAGACAGGTCCTGTAGTTCAGTCAGTCTCTTATTTTTGTTTATTTTATTTATTTATTATTATTATTGTCATTGTTTTTATTTTGGGGGGAGTTTGAGACAGGGTCTCGCTATGCAGTTCCGGCTGAACTTGAACTCATTTTGTAGCCCAGACTGGTCTTGAACTCACAGTAATCCTTCTGCCTCAGCTCCCTAAGTGCTGAGATTACAGGCATGCCCCACCACGCTCAGCTCAGTCTCTGAAACAATAATTTCAAAAAAAATTGTTACACAATTAAGAGAATCCTTAATTCATGGTAGAAGTGAGGACATCCTCAAATTTAATCTTTCTGAAAACCTTTGCCCTAGGCAGATGAGTCAGCAAGTAAGTTCTTGCCTGGGTGCTGGGGGTCTTTAGTATTGTGTACCTCACATTTCATCTTAGCCTGGAGAAAGCAGTCCAGGGTAGATTCCCAAATGAAATATCACTAAGTCCAAGTGATTAGCTTTTCAGTATCTACCTAGGCTGATTCTCTTCTTAAAGAAAAGTTTTTTTAAAAGTTCATATTTATTAATTCACAGTTTCTATTTTTTTAATTTTTAGTTCTATCATTGATCTGTTAGTACCTATGTTAAAACTACTGCTATTTTGTAAGAGGTTTATCTTTTCTTTTGTACTGTCTATCAAATCATGGATGGATTGTGAATTATTCGGTATATGTGAGTAGTGATTGTGTGCATGGAGGCCATCACACCCTCTTTAGCATTGTGCGGAATATGGGGGAAGTCTCTAATCATTACAGCCTTACAGAATAACTGCAATTATGTAAACCATGCCATCTGGATGACAGTTACTTCATTCAACAAATATTTATCGCACACCCACTCTGTGTTAGGCAATGCTTTGAGCACTAGAAACTCAGCAAGGAATTCAGAGACAAAAATTCTTGCCTTACTGGAAATTTATGGACAAAATAAATAAGCAGAATGTGTAAAATATCAGTAAGTGCAAAGGAGTAAGAAGGAAAACAGGAAGTATGAGAAGGGCTAGGAATTTTATAAAAGTTGACAGGAGGGGGATCCCCTCCAGAGAAAGAGAACAGCAAGTACAAAGGCCCTAAGGCAGAAATACACCTCATGGAATGTTCAGAGGATAAAGAAGAGACCAGTGTAATTGGAGTTAATTGAGCAAGGTGGTACATGGTGAGAAATTATATGGCATGATCGAAATGCACAGTGAATGTTTAACAAAAATAATTACAGTAAAAGACACATTGCCATTAATTCCCTCAGAAAGTTGTCTGTCACTTTGAACACACTTAGCCCATCATTCCTGCCACTTTTTGAAACACTTCTGGAAGTCTTGTTTTGTGGGTTCTTTATGAGATGTGATAAAAAATATGATGAATGCTGCTGCCAGGTGCCGTCCAACAGAAAAGACAGATTCATAAAGATATCCTGATGTGTTCTCATTCACCTCTCCACCAGGACTGGCACCATGCAACTTCTGACTCTCCCCCAAAGTCAAAATGACCGTGAAGGTCAATGTTTTTAATTGACTCAGGACACTGAGGCAGCCACAACAGCACAACTGAAAAAAAAAACTTGCAGAACCATTTCAGAAAGGGGCCAGAAAGATGGTACAAGTGTCCTCAAAACTAGGAGGAGGATTTTGAGGGGGATCTGGCAGAGTGTCTTTTATTGTAATAATTTTTCATAAGTTAAAGATTCAGTGAATTTTTTTTAATCATGTCTCGTGTATCAGCAAGGCCGCGGAAGCCAGAGGACATTGGATTTTAGTGGTTCCTGAGGAAACTTTAGCTCTTCTCTGGGTGACGTGGGAAACCATTGGAGAGTTTCAAGCAGACGCACGAGAAGATACGGTTTTGTTTCATTCAGGCCCCTCTGGCTGCTGGGTAAGATTAGACTGTGCGGAGAGATCAGAGGCAGAAGCTGGGACACATGATCACTGCAGGAATCCAAGAAAGGGATAATGGTTTCGTGGTCAAGTCCGTAGCAGAGAAGATAGAAGGGTAGGAAGCAGCGCTGATGGAAATTGCGCGAAGACTGAATTAGCAGCAGGAGAGATGAGTCACAGGCCATTCATCTGCCGTAGGGCGTTCATCTGCGCAGGCGGGAGGGATTGCCACTTACGGGGCTTTGGAAAAGAGCTGGCCTCATCGTGAGCTGATTCAGTCTGAGCCACTCGAGTGGACTGATGGGTGTGGGGCAATTCACAAACTTCCTGGATCTCAGTTTCCCCGTTCTCAGTGATCAGGATAAGGTTACTTACCGCGAATGGTTTTGAGGAGTAAGTGAGCCCATATCCGTGAATGTATAGTGGTGTGCATCTTTGATTTTTTTTCTTATTTATTTTTACTTTACTTTTTACTTCATGGCATGGTTTTGTTTCCAGGGTAGTTGTTCAATTACTTTCTGTTTATGGCAGTGATACTGATTTTTCACTTATGACTGTGATATGCAAAGTTTTTAAAAACACAACTAATTATTTTTCAAAGTAAGCTGATTTTAAGCAATAGATGAATTAAAAATTTTGTCAAGCGCAATCACACACAAATGTCTAGGACTCGTAGCTGACAGACCCTCAGGCCTGCGATGCCAGCGCCCCTTTCACTGTTGGGTACGTGCCTCCCTGAGCGTAGGAGCTGCCCAAAGCGTGTTTTCAACCAACAGAATATGGCATCGGTCATAAGTGAGGGTAGCAAATGGAATGGGTGTCGCAGTTGTAATGACGCCCTGGCATGTAGGACTCCGCCCAGCAGACTGGAGTCACAGTGCCCCACTACCCTAGCTGGCTTTGCAGAAGGAAGTAAGCTATCTTCTGTCAGACCCAATGAAGGGCCACCTAGCAAAGAAAGGGGGTGGGGGAGCTGCTAGGAGCTGAGTTGTCCCCTAGCAGCCTGGTACCCAGCCAGCTACCGTAGTCCTGTGATTTCAAGGGCATGGATTCTGCAGACAACCGAGGGATCTCCAAAGCACATTTCCCCTCAGTCGGGCCCCTGAAGAGACTATTCGGCTGGCCAGGCTTTGTATTTCAGCCTGGCCAGGCATGGGGCTGGAGGACCTAGCTAAACTGCGTCTGCCTCCCGACCTACAGGAGCTGTGAGATAAGTGATCTGCGTTGCACTAAACTGATAAAACAATGGCAATTTGTATGCAGCAGTAGGTAATTAACAGAGTGATTAAGGCATTCCGAGGCCTTATCCAGTTCCACCATTACAGCCATGTGCTCTTGGGAAAGTAAGTAATCTGCGAAATGAGGCTAGTGTTAGCATCTATCTCGGGGGTCATATTATAATTAAGTGAGATCATTTATACCAAGTGATGATCGCTGTACCTGTTCCATGATCAGCATTTAGTAAAATCTTTATTATCATACTTATCATGATAGCTCATGACAGTTTATTAACACTTACACCTTTAAAGTAGTTTTCAAGGCAAACTTTTTTAGTTATTTTGTTAGTTTTGTGGTGCTGGAGATCCAGCTCAGAGTCCTATGCATGCTAGGTATGGTACCACTAACTACAGTCCCTACAAATCTTTGGTTACATTTTACCTAATGGTTAACATCAATTTATGTAAATTGACCATGTATTCATTAATGACTTGAGTAATTATCTTTGATGCTGTTGCAATAACTCAAAATATGTCAAGCAACAAGTTTAGTGTTGTCAAGGTTCAAACATTTATTTGCTTTGAAATGATTTGGTTCTGCTTTCATCAAGGAAAGAAATTACAGATTTTACAAACATATAACGAGTTGTTCTCGATGTCTGTCTTAAGCTTGCTCGACCCTCATTCAAGGGAAAACCCTGCAAAGATTTCCCCATTTAAAGCACTTTCGTGCCCAGATTCCTCTCTACTCCCTGGGCCTCCTGTCCATGCTTTCTGGTTTTCACCCCTGTTTACGTTCCTGACCATATCCAGCTTATTGCTCTCCCAGTACCAGAGCTCTGAGGATATGAGACGTGGCGCTCCTTAGACTCCTCCTTTCCTGCACAAGTAAAAGCCATGATAATGTCGGTCTAAAATCAGTAAGTGTCAGGACACTCTGAACTACAAATTCCTCTCTGCTGGTACTTCCTAGTCTCAAAAGAAAAAACTCAAATCTTATTCCACTCAGCGCAATTCCACTTCCTTATATGTTTATATATATATATATATATATATATATATATATATATGTATATTTATGTTTCCGAGGGTTTCCAGTTGGAGTAAAGAGAAGGAGAATTAAGGACAGTCATAAGCACAGAGTGAACAAAAGTTGATTTTCTTCTGAGTCTCACAGCCCTGGAGATTCCCAGAGTGTCTTTCAGAAGTTACCAAGATGGGGCCACAGTGGCAGTGACTTTTTTGTTAACTGGTGTCTTGGGGTGAGTTTCCTAAGCAGCAGCAGAGCCTGAGTCAAGGATTCTTGCCAGTTGCTGGGGTAGTCTTGGGAGAGAAGGTAGTGAGAGAAGCAGGAGCCATGAACATGACTTCAGCTAGATGTGAACTTCAGCCAGATCCAACAGGGAAGCTCTAGAGAATGTAGTGCACCCCAGACTAGGAATGTCTCTAAGACCAAGGTCCCCCGGTCATCATCAGTCGCTGGGTGAGTTCTGTAAAGGTGGTGGGAGGTGGGTGCCGAGCCCATCTGGCTGAGGGTGATTTTCCAGCATCTCTGGCAGCTCGGCTTCTGGGCCGGGCTCCATCAGCATCTGTTACCAGCAGCCCTGGATTGGAAGAAGAGACGCTGCCAAAGCACAGTGTGCAGCCAGCTCACTGCAAGACTGCGGCGATCCAGGAATTCATGGCAACAGCACTCTCCTTGCTGAGAGTGGAGAGAGAACACAGGCATTTATTCTGATTTCGTTTGTCAAGTTTTTCTTCTTAATTAAGGACACTGCGTCTTAAAGGTATAGATTCTCTGTGGTTGGTGTTACCACTCTGAGAGCAGAGACCATGCCATTCTGGCTTTATATCCAAGACTCTTAACCCGGCGCTTAGCTAATGGAATTTGGAGTTTACTACAGAACCGTGCGTAGCTGATTTCTGTGGCAGGGTCTGGGTAATACCAGTCAGTTCACTTCTAGGGTTTCTCAACCTGAGAAGTATTAACATTGGGCTGGTTCTTTATCGCAGCAGGCCAAGCCTGTGCTTTGTAGGGTGTTCAGCAGCATCTCTAGACCCTGTCTAAAGATGCTGGTGGTACCCACTCCCAGTGATACCTACCGAAGGTGGCTGCAAGCATCATCATAACTCTTGGCAGGTGGGAGGAGCTGTCCTCAGTAGAGCATCACTGAATTCGACCCTCCGTCCAGCATTACCTAGTCTGTCGCTGTCTGCAGTGTAGTCAGAGGGATTGCAGGCATCGATTTCATCCTTTCCTCCTTGTGGAATAACTGATGTAAGATTTCTTCTGTTTTGCATTCTATTTTTTAATTAATTAATCATACTGGCATTTTTTAGATACAGGGATCATATTCATCATAGGGAGTTTGTATCTGTACATGATATATCTTGTTTTTTCCTTTTTTCCAATTCCCCTCCCCTCCTTTCAACCCCTCTTCCCTGCCATATTTACAAAAGCTTTCTTTTCATTTTTCCTTCTTATCTCATGATTTTCCTTTTCCCTTCCTTACTTTTCACCTCCTCCACCCCTAGTTCCCCTCCCCATTTGAACATTTTCTTCCTATTTCACAGTCTCTATTATAACTTTTGGTCCTCATTTACACCTTCAGTTTCTCACACCAGAGAAACTATGCACTATTTACACATATGTGTTCAATTTATTTCACTTAAGAATACGCTCTCGAAGTACATTCATTTAAGCCACACCATCTTTACCTGTTCATTGGTGGATGGGCATTTTGGCTATTTCCAAGATTTAGCTATTACAAACTGTGCCACTATTAACATGTGTGTGCATATACTGTTGTGGTATGATGCTTTTAATTCTTGCGGGAAGATACCAAGAAGGGAAATAGCTGGGTGAAATGGAACTTCTAGTTCTAGTTTACTGAGGAGTCTCCACACTGATTTCCACAGTGGTTACATGAGTCTATACTCCCACCAACAGTGGAGAAGGGTTCCTTTTTCCCACAGCCCCACCAGCATTTGTTATTGGTTGATTTCTTAACAATAGCCAATCTTTCTGAAGTGAGATAAAATCTCAGCATTGCTTCGATTTGCATATCTTCACTGACCAGTGACACTGAACCTTTTTTCATACATTTATTTGCCATTTCTACTACTTCATCTGAGAGGTGTGTATTCATTATAGATGCCCATTTTTGGATTGAGTCTTTAAATTTGAGGGAAGTCTGATTTTTTTTAGGTCTTGGTATATTCTAGATACTAATCCTTTGTCTGAGGAACAGCTGGCAAATATTTTTTTCCATTCTAATGGGTTGTCTCTTCACTCTGTTGGTGGTTTCTCTTACTATGCAAAAGCATTTTAATAAGGTGAGATCCCAGTTGTTGACTTATCATTATTTGCAGATGACTTGATACTTTACGTAGAAGACCCAAAAAACTCCACCAAAAGACTTCTAGATTTGATAACCAAATTCAGTTGCATAGCTGGATATAAAGTCAACACTCTAAAATCAGTGGCACTCCTGTACACAAATAACAAACTCACTAAGAGAGAAGTTAGGAAAACCACACCTTTCACAATAACATCAAAAAAATGAAATACTTAGAAATCAATCTAACAGAGGAAGTAAAAGATCTTTTGATCTTTTTCTATTGAAAACTACAATACTCTGTAAAGGGAGATCAAAGCGGGTATCTGAAAATGGAAAGACAGAGTGAGTATGGCCATACTTCCAAAATTGTTACACAGATTAATGCAATCCCAATCAAAATATCAATAGCATATCTCACAGAATTAGAGAAAACAATCCTAAAATTCATCTGGAACCAGAAGAGACCTAGAATAGCAAAGGCAATTCTGGGCAACAAAGGCAAGGCAGGGGGCATCACAATCCCTGACTTGAAATTATACTACAAAGCTGCTGTGATAAAAACAGCATGGTACTGGCAAAAAAAACAAAAACAAAAACAAAAAAACTGACCTGAGGATCAGTGGAACAGATTAGAAGATTCAGAAACAGCTCCAAACACATTCAGCCACCTTATCTTTGAGAAAGGGACCAAATACCTTCACTGAAAGATAGTGTCTTTTTAATAAATGATGTTAGAAAAACTGGCTTTGCACATGCCAAAGACTAAAACTAGACCCATGGGTCTCACCATGCAATAAACTAAAATCAAAATAAATGAGAGATCTAAATATTAAAACAGAAACACTAAATCTGCTGGAAAGGAAAGGAGGTAGAGATCTTGAAGACATAGGGGTAGACAAAGACTTTATGAATGGAAGCCTGATCACACAGAAATATCGCAAAGAAGCAACAACTCTAAGCACTCTTAATATCAGGTTCTTGAATCACTAAGGAGGCCTCTGTATTTAGGAGAAAGAATCGGACATAAGTTAAGACTGGCCTCTCAAGTCAGACAAAGGGGATTGAAATCTGCTTGGTACCCATCTATAAGTGAGTAACTGGGCTAAGATTTTTAACTTGTCTGTTCCTCACTTTCTGCGTTTATTAGACGTTCGGTCTCCCTATCTTGTGGAGTTACCATGTGCTCGCGACTCCTGCTGAGCTCAGGAGAGCCCAGCCCGCATCAGTGCTCAGCGGTAGTCGCTGGCGGTACTGGCAAAGAAGGGAGTGGCTGCCGCCCCTGGTTATCCTGCTTTCCAGTCTCAGGAGCTCAGCCCTGTCCCTGTCATCTCTTGGCCTGAGGGTCCCTGGGCTGTGCCTGGGCAAAGCTGACGGTCTCTGTAATCTCAGGAAGACAAGGGTTACCAAGGTCAAGCCCCACCTGATCACCACGACTCAGTCTGCTGCCCAGATGCGTCCACAGAAGCAGGGCGTGACCTTTTAAAGCAGCTTTATCTCAATGGTGATGGGAGGAGAGCTGCCCTCTCCACTCTGTTCCTCCCTTCACACCTCCAGTTTGATTTCTGAGACCGTTTTACAGACGGAAGGGTCTTATGATCACAGGAACTGCTTTCATTTAGTTAGGAAGACAAAGTCTAATCAAAACATTTCTGCTGCCAGGTTAAAATGACCAGTACAAAGTTATTTTGAACTGATTTACTAGAGGATTATCCTAAATCAATATGTATTTTATATGACTCATGCCTATTTCTTCACTCAAGATAGAACAACTTGAAGGAGAAAAATATCCATTGTGCAAGAGAAGTCAAAGAATTGAAGTTAATAAAGAATTATTGCTACCTCCCACAAGGAGAAATGTAATCTGAAAGATCATCTCAGTGGTCTAAATTGAGCTTTTCTGATACAAAGCACATTTGTCATGGTCATTGTTATGTACCAAATGTGAGCATCATATTGTATTTCAAAATGAACTGGAGTCCTTTCTTTTTGGTGTTATTTTTGTTTCATTTTTTTTCTTTAGTCACATTAAGTTATGCTGAATTGCTGAAACTTATGCAAAGTGTATGCTATAATATGACCCTAATTATTCACTAATGACCTGGAGAGATTTAAAAGCTTTAAAGTGATCCAGAGAACTGTAAAGCCATGCTCTCCTGCTTATAATCCTTACAAGTAAAAATTTGAGAAAAAATTAGCTGCAAAGTGAATTTTTAAGAAGCAAGTCTGATATTGTGAAAGTGATAATGTAGCACTGTCTTGTAAAACAGGCCTTAACTTGCTTTCTCTCTTTTTTCTTTAATTTTAATTTTATTGCTACATTTTAGATATACATAATGATAACATTTATCATAGGGAATTTGTAATTGTGCATGATATATATTGCTTCTTCTTTTGTTCCCTTTCCCCTACCCTCCCTTCGACCCCTCTTCCTCACCTTATTTACAAAAGCTTTGTTTCCATTTTTTCCTTCTATTCTTTCTTTTTCTTGTCACTTCTTTCCTTTCTCCTTCTGCCTCCTTAGTTCCCCTCCTCATTTGAACATTTTCTTCCTATTTCACAGTATCTATTATAAATTTTGGTCCTTATTGACACTTTCAGTTTCTCATACCAGAGAAACAATGTGGGATTCAAACATGTATGTCCAGTTTATTTCACTTAAGAATATGATTTCAGAGTGCATTCATTTAGCTAGAAATATCTCAGGCTTATCCTTCCTGACAGAGTGGTGCTACGCCGTATAAAACAACCCCACACCTTCTTTGTCCATTCATCGGTTGATGGCATTTGGGCTGTTTCTAAGATTTAGCTATTACAGACTGTGCTGTTATACACATGGGTATGCATATATCACTGTAGTATGATGCTTTCGATTCTTTCAGGAAGATACTAAGAAGGTGAATAGCTGGGTGAAATGGACTTCTAGTTTTAGTCTTTTGAGGAATCTTCACACTGATTTCCATAGTGGTTATACCAGTCTACACTCCCACCAACAGTGGAGAAGTCTTTCCTTTTCCCCACATTCTTGCCAGCATTTGATTTCTTGACAATAGCCATTCTTTCTGGAGTGAGGTGGAATTTCAGCATTGTTTTAATTTGCATCTCTCAGATGATCGGTGATGTTGAACACTTTTCCATACATTTGTTTACTATTTCTACTTCTTCATCTGAGAAGAGTGTATTTATTTCAAATGTCCATTTTTGGACTGAGTCTTTAAATTTGGGGGTATGATATTTTTTAGTTCTTTATATATGCTGTATATTAGTCCTCTGAGGAACAGCTGGCAAATCTTTTTACCCACTCTGGGTTGTCTCTCCATGCTGTTGGTGATTTCTCTTGCTGTGCAAAAGTTTTTTAGTAAAATGAGATCACAGTTGATTCTATGTGATATTTCCCATGTGATTGGAATTTTGTACATAGGTTCTTTGCCTACACCTATATTTTGAGAACTTTTACGTAGTCTATCTTCCAGCAGATTTAGTATTTCTGTTTTAATATTTAGATCTTTAAGTTATTTTGATTTTAGTATAGTGCATGGTGAGAGATATGGGTCTACTTTTAGTCTTTGGCGTATGTAAAACCAGTTTTTTAGTACCATTTATTAAAGATGCTATCTTTTTCCCAGTGAAGTTGGTTGGCTCCTTTGTCAAAGGTAAGGTCGATGAATGTGTTTGGAGCTTTTCTACATCTTCTAATCTGTTCCACTGATCCTCAGGTCTGTTTTTTGCTAGTACCGTGCTATTTTTGTTACAGTAGCTTTGTAGTAAAATTTCAAGTCAGGGATTGTGATGCCACCTGCCTTGTCTTTGTTGCCCAGAATTGCTTTTGCTGTTCTAGGGCTCTTCTGGTTCCAAATGAATTTAGGATTGTTTTCTCTAATTCTCTGAGATATGCTACTGGCATTTTGATCAGAATTTGCTTTCTGTTTTGTCTTAAGTGTACTTTAAGAGCAGTCAGTGATCAGCCCATTTCTAAAGGAGCCAGGCATACATTCATTCCTTCACTCGTGAATCAAATATCTAATGAATGTTTATATTAATGGAGAAAGAAAAACAGTAAGTGTATCGGGTACAATGCATGTTGTGAAGAAATGTTTGTACTGCTGGAATGGATTCACTGTTTCATTTTTGGAGTTCAAAGAACATCTCTATGATATAGGGGGGAACCAAGCCCAGAGCTCTGTTGGAATTTCTACCCCAAACCATGTCAAGGTTGGGATTACCCCATTATTTTTTGCACTGTCAGGATTGATTATTTTTTGGGCACTCAATCTGAAGTGGCGCAGAGAAAATGAGAGAAAGAGAGAGAGAATAAAAGCTTTAATGCCGGCATGGGAGAGTCACCACAGAGGATGTGCTGCTCCCTGCAAAGGACAGGAACTGGCTTATGTGTGTCTTTCTTAGGGAAGGGTTTTAGTTAGCTGACTTCGATGGATTAGTGTTACGTGTTAATGGGGGATTGGGGAATCCCTGGCACGCACGGGAAGAACAGGCAGGGTGTGCTGGGAGAAAGAACACCGATAAGATGTCTTTTGTGGTTTTTGTAACTTTGGACTTCAGCCATGATGACAGAGCAGGCCCGTGCGGGGAGCCCTATCAAGGATTACCTTTGCCTGCTGTTCCTCCTTAGGCTGAGATGAGTGTAGGAAGAATAAATGGATTGTCTGAATGAGGGAGGAATCCTAAGAGGAAACTAGCTGGATTTGGCTGGGGCGGGGAGGGGACTGGGCGGGGACAGAGCAGGGGACAGGTAAGCACGCTGCCAGCACCAGGACCTCTGGAGAGGCCCTACTGGTTGTGATCCCTTCCTGTCATTTAAAGTTGGTCGGTTCAGCTTCTGCTCTGAGCACCAGCTCTTCACTTCTGTCTGCCCCTGCACCTAAAGGTGCCTCTTTGCAATTCTTCCCTACTACATGTAATCGCTTGACCCCTCTTGGAGCTAGAATTGTGCAGAAAAACCAGCTGCTGTGTGCCCCTCAGAAGTGAAGTGCCCAAAAGGCTGGGAAGAGAGCGTTGGGGGTGCCACCTGTACTTCCTGCTCCTTCGGCCTAAAGCACATCAGTGGGGTGCATCCCAGAGTGGGCCTGGAAGCCCCGGGTGTCTCGGAGTGGCTCATGGTAGCACACCTAGGTGATTCTCAAAAACTTACCTGAAGCTACTTCAAACCTCACATCTGTGGATGCAACTACCACTCCCCACCTCCCTGAGAGCGGCAAAGGGCCCTCCTCTTCCAAGTTCCAAATCTCACCTGACCGTCCTCACTGGGGACTGTAACCCTGATCCATCAAGAAAGGAGATTTGGAAACCATTGCTCCAACTTCTCCTTGGAAAAGCATAGAAGACCGTGGGCGGGGATGCAGAGATGCCTACAGGCTTGGCCGCCAGCTGAGCCTTTTTCTTGAGGCTGTGTCAGCTCTCTGTCTGTAAAATCCCAATGGTTTCACAGTTGTGAGACTTGAGCTGTAACACATGACTTTGAGATGACGGAGAGGCCGCTATTTCTGGCTTCTCACACACAGCTGGCTGGATAAACTGTCCACAGGCAGAATTCCTCCTGCATCCACACTTTGGTTCTGATGCCAACAGTGGAGGGTTGTCTTTGTTCAAGCCAGAGTTGAATTTATTGAGACCCAGGCTTTAAGAAGTTTGCAGCAAGGGCTGGGAGTTTGGCTCAGTGACTTAAGTGCCTGTCTGACAGGCGTGAGGTTGTGAGTTGAATCCCCGGTGCCACAAAAATAAACAAATAAAATAAAGAAGTTTGCAGCAGTCACGAGTTCACACAAGGAAACACCCTGTGTTTGTGGTGAAGGGGAAGAAAAGAAGAAGAAAGACATGAAAGTTTCTTGCCCCATAACTGCCCATAAAGGCATAAAAATATATTCCCTGGTGCACACCTGTAATCCCAGTACTTGGGAGGCTGAGGCAGGAGAATTGCTATGAATTCGAGGCCAGCCTCAGCTAAAAAGTGAGTTCAAGGTCAGCCTGAACTGCATAGTGAAACCCTGTCTAAAAAAGGAAGAAGAAGAACAAGAAGAAGGAGGAGGAGGGGGAGGAGGAGAAGGAGAAGGAGAAGAAAGAAGAAGAAGAGGAGAAGGAGAAGGAGGAGGAAGAAGGAGAAGAAGAGGAGGAGGGGGAGGAGGAGGAAGGGGAAGGGGAAGAGGAAGAGGAAGAGAGAAAAAGAAGAGGTGGAGGAGGAGGAGGAAGGAGAAGGGGACCACCATTTCTGACCCCTACATTGCTCAGAGAATCTTATGCATGCAAGTTTCGAGTCCCTGTTCTATTCCAGGCCCTCTGCCAGGTACTAGAGAACCAGACAGGGAGAAGTGTTCCAGTTATCTACTGTTGCATAACAAACAATTACACAGTTGTTTAAAAGCACAGTCATTTATTTTGCTCTTGAATCTGCAGTTGGGCAGGGCTGAGCAGAGACAACCTCTCTCTGCCCTGTGGGACATCAGTTAGCAGTGATGACCCCAGGACCTGGAGGAGCCTCTGTTCAAGTAGCTTCAGAGGACTGGAAAATGGTGCAGGCTGTCAGTAGGGTGCTTAGCCTGGCCTGGAGGGTTGCAGGCCTGGGCGCCTTTCCACGTGGGCCTCTCCAGACTCCTTGGGCTTCCTCAAATCATGGTGGCTGCATTCCAAAATAGACATTTACTTCCATGACCTGGCTCCAGTAGCAGTTTCTGCAGAATTCCACTGGTAAAGATAGGATCAGAAAACATATGGATTCCACCTCCTGATGGAGAGAGGAAGGTTTCTAGAAGATGCAAACAGTGAGAGATGATGTGGAGACCATCGCTGCAGGTATCAGCACTGGAAAATGCAACCTGCCATGACAGATATGCTCTGCGTACCTGATGAGCTCACTCATCCGCAATGAAGGCAGGCAGGGGACAGAAGGCTTTTCCCAGTCTGGAAAGTTTTTATGAAACTTTAAAGTTTAATGCTTTGCCCAGAGGTCTCGGGAAGTTTAAAAGAGGTAACCTCAGTTTTAAAAGATGACTCAGTCCTTATGTTCAAGTTACTTTTTGACAAAACACCCAACACCCAAAGTTAAAAAAGGAAAGGTTTATTTAGCTCATGGTTTGTAGAGGTTTCAGGCCATAATCAGCTGGCTTCAAGGCAAGATGGCTCAGCACACAGACATCACAGAGGAACAACAGTTCACGGCAGGCAGAAGGCAGCAAAGCAACAAGGGAGGACCACAGCTCTTTCTATCCCTTAGATCTTATCCAGGATACTTAGGGGAAGCAGCGCTCACACCCTTAATCTTAGTGCCCTTGTTCCTAGCACTGCACCATGAATCAATCCCAGCATCACACACTCGAGATCCAGCCACTTCTGAAACTCACCTGTGACTGCATGAGGCTTTGGAGGACAGCTGAACACAAACCATAACACGTCACTAAGCGGGAAAGCAGAGGGCATGGCATTCCAGAGGCCCAGTGAGAAGCCATCCCGGCACCGTATGCATCTCTGGCTCCCCGCTGGAGCTGGACTTCCACGAGGGCTGCATGGGTTTCACCAAAACGCCTGGCTCAGTCCTTCGCCTTGACTGTCTCACTATTACCCTCACTCACCAAATTTCCATGACTCTAATGCAAGTCAGACATAACTGTTCTTCTGAGTCTGGGTGGTGTGGCCGGCCAGATGTGCACATTTCAGTCCTTTCCTCCCCAAACATTCTCGCTTAGTATTGTTCAGCTTCTTTATAACCTAATCCACACCATTATCCAACATGTGATTGAACATTGCAACAGAGGCTTAAATTTTAAAAACTATATTGCCATGAAAGACACTTTGTGATTAAGGCCCCTCAAAAACTTCCCCCTCACTTTGAATACTTTTCCCATCCTCCTGGCCACTTTCTGGAGCAGCTGTAGAGGCTTGCTGAACATTTCCCTGTCGTAGTCATTTTGACTTTGGGGAAGAGCCACAAGTCACATGGGGCCAGAAGTGGTGAGTAAGCTGGATGAGGACACACCGAGGTTTTTGTAAGCCTGCCTTCCCACTGAGTGGCACGCAGCAGCATTCGCCACAACTCACGGAGACATGGATGAGGACTTCCCGAACTGCTTCAGAAAGTGGCAAGAGTGACGCGCGGGTTCGAAGCCAGGGGAAGTACATTGAAGGGACCAATGGCCATGTGTCTTGCTGTAGTGATTTGTTTACATGAACATTCACCGTGGAGTTGGATCACACCTTGCACTTCTGTTTAAATAGAGTTATCTCATGGTGGATTTCCCCCAGGCCAAGCATTTGACTAAACCGCCTATGCTGACTGCCAGGGCCTCCATGGTCTTCCAGGAAGACGGCAGCTCCTGCTTACCCTTCCGCCCTTTGTTGTTCAGCTGCATTTTCAAATTTCACCTTTTCTACACATGTTGAAATTAAGAAGAGCTTCATAGAAGACCAACAGAAGAGCAGGCTGAAGAGTAAAACTGTACCTCCTATGATTTCTTTGACCGTAGCAGACCAGCAGGCAGGAAAGAAAGGACACATGATGAGACCTTGAGCCATTAGAGTTTGGGAAATGCATTGTGTTACCCCTGTGGCCTCTCCCCCTCCTCCCTCTGAAGCTCCTGTGGCTCAGGGAGGAGATTATTTTGCATTGTACGGCAGTAAATCGCCTTGGCTTTCATTGGAGGGTACGTCTGTTCAGTTTCTCAGATTCTAATAAGTGCCCGTGGGTCTTCTGAAATCTGGTTCTTCATTCAGCGGTTCGCGGTAACACTGGTAGTTATAAGGAGATAGCCTGCGTGCTGTTTCTCACGGCTGGAAGGGCCCTCTCACCCCACGGTTCTCGGCACAAACTCCAGGTGAATGAAACACGATTATGTCTCGCTGCTTTGTGTCACACAATGCTGTACTTGACTGGCAAAACAAAGACAAGCAATCAGGAAGTAAGTACTAATTTTAGTTTCTGATTTTCCTTTACTTTGTTTCTTTTCTGTTTATATATAACGAAGCTATACCTAATTCCCCCTATAAAATAAAGTCTCTTCAGGGACAGAATGTTACAAGCAATCTCTTAAATACTTAGACCTAATACCCGGAACTGACCTGCTTGGAATGGACTTAAATATTCTGACAGCACCCTAGGGAAGCGTGTTGAATATGATAATGAGCCCACTGATGAATCGCCACAGTGATCTTTTTAACCATCATCCCATTTCCCTCTGTCCATAGCTGCAATTGCATAGACCATCACTGCGACCACTCACTTGCCAGGTCCTGAACCTTCCCCCTCTTTCCTTTGGACGTCTTTGCTTGGTAAAGCCTTCACTTCGGTTACATCTCACCTTCTTTGCTAGCAGCTGGGCGGTTGAACATTGTTGAAGGAAACTTGCTGACCTGTTTATTTTATTTTTAAAATTATTTTTTTTAAATTTTACTTCATGAGTGCATGTCTGTAGTACATGCATTTTACAGTCATCTTGGGGAGTTAGTACATGGACACCATGCTGTTTGTTTCTTTTCTTAAATCCCCTTCCCTCCTCCTCCCTCTCTCCTCAGCTAGTTCTCCTCTCCCCCGAGCATTCTTGTTGGTGTTGTTAATCTGAGCTCATGGTTATGGCATGTAATGTCCATGTTCATCGCAGTTGTCAGAACCTTGCACCTGGCTCATCTTCACTCTGCCTGTTTCCCCCTCCCCTCCCCTCACCCCTTGGCCTCAGTCCCTGGTCCCCTTCCCATCTGCAAGAGACCCATCCCCTTGTCTCAATCTGTCCTTCCTTTGTTCTTCTGTTAGTTTGTACTTTGTCTTACTTGGATGAGAGATACCATATGGTATTTAAGTTTGTGTGTCCAATTTATTTCACTCAATATTGTTTTCTAGTGCATCCATTTTCCTATAAATGTCTCAAATTTGTCCTTATTTATTCCTTAGTAGTATTCCATTATATAGAGACACCACAGTTTCTTTATCTAGTCACCTGTCGGTGGGTATACAGGCTGTTTCCAGGAGTTAGCTATCTTGAACTGTGCTGCTTTAAACATTGGTATATATGTGTCACTGTAGTGTGGTATCTTAAGCTCTTTGGGGAAGAGACCTAGAAGATGAATAGCTGGGTCATGTGGAATTTCTCATTTTAGTTCCTTGAGAAATCTCCATTCTGATTTCCTTAATGGTTGTACTAGCTTACGTTCCCCTAACAATGTAGGAGGGTTCCTTTCTCACCACAGCCCTGCCAGCATTCATTATTTTTCGATTTCTTGATGCTGGCCATTCTTTCTAGAGTAAGATGGAATATTTCACATTATTTTAATTTGCATTTCTCTAATAAACATTTTTTCATATGTTTATTGGCCATGTGTACTTCTTCCTCTGTGAAGTGTCTGTTCGTTTCACTTGTCCATTTCTTGACTGGATCTTTAATTTTAGGGGGTCAAAAAATTTTTTTTAGTTCTTTATGCATTCTAGATATTTGTCCTCTGTCTGAGGAGTTGCTGGCAATTTTTTTCCCCATTCCTGTAGGTTGTCTCTTTTCTCTACTAACTGATTCTTTTGCTGTACAGCTTTTTAGTCAGATATAATCCTGGCTGGTTCCCTTTAAATCATGACCATGTGTGGTTTAGTGAAGAATTCCCAGGGAGTCTCACAGTTTTGCCTTCTCCCCTGCACAGTAATTCAGTAACTTTATCCCACCTTCACTTCCCTTTCATCCAGTCACCTTAAGTGTCAGTCACCCTGTAAATATCTGGTGCTTGGCATGATTCTAGGTGCTTGGGAGCTGTCAGTGAACAAACCAGGATCCCTGTCCTTGGGGAACTCATGTGCCTGTGAGGTGACAGTGAACAGCAAACCTAATCAGTGCACAGCGTGGCAGGTCACACAACGATAGTAAGTAGGATGTCGAAGGCCGTGCTAGAACAGAGTACGAATGTGCACATACCGGGGTGAAGGGTAGGAATTTTAGGTAGGGTGCTGGGTGCGGGCTCGCTGAAGGTGGCCAGTGCCTGCCCAGGATGGGTGAGGGAGTGGGCACCTTGTCCTTTCACTTCTCTCTGCCCTGCCGAGGACTTTGCTGTAGCTTGGATCAGAAACAGAAGTGATCATATTTTCCTCCTCTCCTTTTGTTCTGGGGCAGAAAGTGTCTGCTTTGCTCCCAGGAGCTCCTGTGTCATTTGCTGAGTCCCTTCCCATGTCACTTTTTTTTTGCCCTGTCGCTGGTTCTCCTCTCCTTCATCATCACTTTGATCTCTCTACTCATCCTTAGAAACAAGGTCAGTCCTGAAACTCAGATCATGAGAGGAGAAGTCCCGCGGCACCATCTTCCCCTCTCACTTCCCCTCCCCTTGTCTTGGCCACTTCAAAGAAGGACTTCTTGAGAGACATGGCGTGGTGTCCTGTGTCTGAATCCTTTCTCCCTCACCATTCCATGGAAACTGGTCTTCTAAAGGTCCCTCTCCCATGGACCGTTCTTTCTTTGATAATCTTCCTCCCTCTGCTCAAGAGACATCACTGCTTTCCCCCGGGGTCCTCTTTGCTCACCTCCTGTTTACTCTTAGAGATCAGGGGGTCTTAGCCAAAAGTCCTTTCACCATGACATTCTCCCCACTTCTTCAAGATAGTGTATGAGATTCAGATGAACTTGGGGACAACTGTATTATCACAAAGAATCAATCTGTGATATTCACAGTTACGATCCAGTCAGTAACCCAGGGCTTTTGGAGATGTGGATCCCAACTGATATTGCTTCCTTCTGAGGAGACATTTGGTACCACATGGTGGGAGTTCCCACAAAGGAAGTATCTTCTCTCTCAGTGGATATCAGTTCAACTTGCATTCATATTTGTCACATGATTCGTAGTTAGTATGATAAGTGCTCTATTGAATTGTGAGTTCCTTCAGATGAAGACCATTTCTTAGCTTCCTTTATATCTACTTATCCCAGACATAGTTCCTGTGCACTTAAACAAGCATAATGCATAAAAGTTAAGGTTATTTTTGGGTGTTTTTTTTTTTGAATGACTATGTGAGTATTTCTGTTGTAAGGTAGATAAAGTATTTGTTTTACATAATATCTCTATTGTTTTCCCAAAAGGGTGATGGGGAAGACATTCAATATCAGCATGTATCACCTATAATTCTCCCTGGTGGCCTTATGGTCGGATGTGGTCAACCGATTACTTCTAAGCTGGGCACAGAAATGGAAATGACCATTTTAGGAACTTTCCAAGCTCTGCCTTCTCTCTGGCAGAGGATCACATTGGAATGAACCCCTGAGTCATGAAAGCGAGCTGGTCTATGCCAGATACATAGCATCAACAAGAAGTAAACCTTTATCATAGCATCTGCAGTAGAAATGGTATAAGCTAAAAGTTTTCTGGTAACTACATATACAATGTAAAAGGAAACAGATGAAATTAACCTTCATGTTTTATTTAATGTACTAGTTCTACAATATAGTCATATAAATATGCAATTCATATAAATTACTGAGATATTTTATAGTTTTCTGTACACTAAATTCTCAAAAATTCTGGGTGTACTTCCCACCAAAGCACATCTCAGTTTGGATTAGCTGTATTTAAAGTGCTCAGCCACCATGTGTAGTGAGTGACTACAATATTGACAGTTCCACTATTTTAATTCACTAGTATTTGGGGATTATTTGTTGCTGCAGCATAACTTAACCCATCCTGACTACTGCAGCAAATGCTGATTTTTCTCAGATACCTGGTGCAATAAGTTTTCCAGACTCCATATAGGAATCACCAGGCTTAATACAGAATAGCCAAGAGTATGTGGGATTGTGCTCCCTCACTGGCAGCACAGAGGATCTCTGACAAAAGGTGCAAATTTTTGCCTAGCTCCTCAGCATTGTACAGCTTCTGCTTGTGACCTAAAGGAGAGTTTGCCTGAGTTCCTCATAAATATAACCACATTACAACCTTTATGATGGCTAGAAAATGAATCTTTCTTTCTTTCTAATTATACTGTTTTAACGAGGCAATGAATAATGTGAGAAAGCAACTCAGTCTAAATCCTGAGACATTCACAAATTAGCTTAGGAAACAGTCATTCTTAATGAGTGTGAGCTTAATAACATACTGGGTGCTAGGAATATAGCAATGGAGAAACTGTAGAGTAAAATATAGAATTATAGCAATAATTAGCTAGGAGATGACCTGTGTTCATTTTCTATCAGTGCTGAAGAGATTACCTCAGACTCAGAGCCTTGAGGCAGCCCATGTTTATGCCCCCATCATTTCTAGTGGTCCAGAGTCTGGATAGAGCTCAGCTGGGTCCTCTGATCAAGTCCTTTGAAGGATTCTCAAAGCTGTCCATCAGGATGTGATTGTAGGACTAAAAGCTCCATTTTCTTGTTGGCTATCAGCCAGGGATTTTTTCGTTTCCAGATCCCAGAGGTCAATCAGAATTCCTTGTCCTCACCAGGCCTTCTTCCAATACAGAAGCTTATTGCTTTAAATCTGGTTTTATTTATTTCAGGAGAACCTCTTGAACTGCTAGACTCTTTAAAGGGCTTTCCTTCCCTTTCTGTCTAATTGCCTTTAAAGGCAATCTCCCTTTTGATGAGCTCATAGTGAACTGACTAGTACCCTGATCACAGAGTCTCGGGCTTTATGCAGTGTATCTTCTTGAGGAAGGGGAAATGAATCTTGGGAGCCATCTGAGAAGTCTGCCTGCTTCACGAACTGAGACCAGAAGTAGGAATTTGTCAGGCAGAGATCCAGCATATGAGAAGACCCAACAGCATCGTGAGTTTGGCAGTTTGGAGAGAAAAAAAAAAAGCCCACTGTGGCTGGGGCCCTCAAAGACAGGGAAAGTGACACAAGATAAGGGGGTGGCCTGGCTACGCATTGGCAATAGTACTGATTGTCCAGAGAGCCACAGGGAGCCAGGATCACAATGTATTTTTAAAGACATCTCTAACGTCACAAAAACATGGACAAGAACAAGATGAGAGCAGGGCTACGAGGCTACGGCAGCGGTCAAGGAGACAGTGGATGGTGGTTTGGAAGATGGTGACAGCAGGTGTAGAAAGAAGTAGATTTGAAGAAATATTAAGAGTACGATAAGATTTGGTGATCGGTTGGATGTGGCTCAATGATGACCCCTGGACCTGACCCACTGGGTGAGCAGTCCTGCTATTTCTCGAACTGAGGCCGGTGAGAAGAAGGGAAGTTTTGCCAAAGAAGAGATCCATTTTAGACACGTCGACGCTGATGTGCCAGCACAGCCAAGGGTAGGTTCCACATCGGCCTTAGGCTGATGTAGAACCTCAGAAAGTGTCCTGAGCCAAAGACAGGAATCTGGGCTTCATCGGATGGTGGGTTACATCTAAAACCATTGGGCAAGGAGGAGATGGTCCAGGGAGGACAGGTAGGATGAGACTGGACCTGGTGGGGTCCTCAGGGAATCCAGGTGCAAAGGTCTGCTGGGGACTGATAGGCTACCAGTTCCAAAGCTGAGTGATGAGTCTCTAAGAGAATCAAGAATAACAGGTACAAAAAAGTCTTTTTGCCCTCATTTTTCAAAGAAAACTGAATCTCAGAAAAGTACAAGTCATTTGCCCAGTGACACACAGCTGGTGAGATGGCAGCTCCCCTGAGAGGAGCTAACATTGCTTGGAGATTTCTTCCAGGTCTTTAGTGCTCCAGGAATTGACATTTCCCATCAGTTTCACCGATTGGATTCCAGACACATCAAGAAATTCTAGCATCAGGTATGGGTACCACAGTGTCCTCCAAATATTCATGAACTTCAGGAGAGAGAAGGAAGTTCTCACTTACTGAACTTGCGATTCTACAACCTTGTCAGCTGCAAAACAACCCTAGCTATTGTTGTCCCCATCTTGCAAATATGGAAACTGAGGCTCATGAATTAAGCAATGTGATCATAGTCACACAGATGTGAGTGGCAGAACCAGGCTTGATGTCTGCTCTTACCATCGGCGTTTCGTGAGTGATAGGGTGGTGAGAGGGAACCCTCTGCACTGCGAGGTAGATTCCACTGTGCAGTTAAGCATCTCTCCCAAAAATAAAATGGCAATGAAATCAAGTAGATAAGCACATTCATTTGTGTGAATCTCAGCTTTCCTTTGTGGAGGAACAGCTTTAAACTCTGCTGCACTGGTGAGAGTTCAAGCCCTACTCTGTGTTTCCTATGTGACCTTAGCCAAAGCACCAGAACTCTTTGTGCTTTAGCTCCTCACCAGCAATAAATTAAGATATTAATAATGCCTGCCTCATAGGGTTGGCATGAATGTAAAGTGACTTAATGTATCCAAAATTCTAAAATGCTATCTAATGTGTGGTGGTCCTAGGTAGCTTCTCTTACCTCTACAACTATTATTTATTCACATTCACTGTGATTTTCCAAAAGGCTTCTCTGAGTTCTTCATTAGAAATTAATATCACCTTTTAGCCCCAGACTTCTAGAGTTTGGCTGTGTTCTCATAATAGCATAATAGTTATGAGAAAGTGATATCCCAGTAGTCACCTAAGGGGAGATAGAACAGATGCAAGAGGCGACCCTGCTCTGACCCTGGGTGCTCAATGAATTGAAACGCCAAGCATATTTATGCCTCAGGGCCTTCGCCTTTTCGTTTTCTCATTGGCCTGAACACTCTCTCCTTGGGTAACGAAACTGCCTTCTTCAGCACTTTCTTCAGTTCTCTGCTCAAATGTCACCTTATCAAAAGATCTGCACACACCACTGTATCTAAAATAGCAACTCTTTCCCGTCATTGCTGTTTATTTCCCAACCTCTGTGATCTTCAAACACACCATCAAAAGTTATGTGTGTCTATTCACTGAGGGTCAGTCTCCCCACAGAACTAGAGTTTCGTGAGGGCAAGGAGTTGCTCGGCATTTCTGGCCACCAGCACAGTTCCAGGAACATGGTAGGCCTGCAGTAAAGGTTAATGGAATAAATAAGAAGACGAGTGAGTATTTGCTAAGTGACCATGCTTGTGATGGAATTCATGGCCATCTGCATGGTCATTCCAGGTACACTGTCACCCACATGAGCTTGGAACAAACTGGGTGGTTCTTGCCTCTTCTGCAGTCAGAGGACTATCAGCCATCCAGCCTCCCAGTAAACAGCGTACACACCCAGTCTAGTCTTCTCATTTGATCCAAAATCCTTTCGAATTGACCTCCATTAGCTTTCAACTTAGTCCATTTCTTGCCATCAGCCACCATCTTGTCTTACTTGGCCTCCTGGGATGCTTTCTCATCAAACTCCCCACTCCCACACTTCCTCTAGGCTAGTTTCCACAAAACATTCAGTGGGCACTTTCTAAAATAAGTAGTCCCTGCCTGTGACCCATGAACCCTAGGAAAATTAAATCCAAACTCCCTGCCACATTGCCCCTGACCTGGTGAGGCCTGTCCTCAGCCCTCCTATCTCCATCTCAGGTGACTCTCCCTGTACCCTGCTTTACAGCGTCCAGTCAGTCTGCCCTCTCAGACCCAGGCACGATCTCTGAGCCTCCACATTTGCTGTTCCTTCTGCTCAGGAGGCTTTTCACGCAGCCTCTTCCCTACCTCACACCATCTCATCTCTTGTCTCCAGCCAGTCCCAAGCAGCTGCTCTCAGTTCTGTCCCTCAGAACTGTATTCTCCTTTTAAATGCTTTTCAGCATTTTAAATCTTACATTTACGTATTGCTGAATACCTGTCTCCTGCTATCCAGATTGTGAATTCTGTCTACAGTAGCATATTCACTTCTTAGGAGAGTCCCTGTCACACAATAGTCTTTTAATGAGCATTTTTTTAGTGTTACTGAATAAATGGATGAATGTCAGAGAGGAGCCTGTAGAAGGTGCTGCCTGTAGAGCCTGTAGAAGATCCTGAAGGGAGAGGAGGCAGGACCCGGGGGCTTGGCTCTTAGAGTTTCTTCCAGCTGAGCGCTGCAGTCAAATCCTTCCTCAGTACCGGTTCCCTATTTGTCACCTTCCCAGACTGACACTCGCACGAGTAGGCGCGCACTGTTTTTCCCACCACACCAATTTGCCATGGTCCCTCTTGGAAACGATAATATCTCCGAGATAGTGTCAGATGTGCTGTGAGAAACTGACCTGTATTAGGCTGTGCCATTCAGTTCAGTCAAGCAAGTATTGCTGCTATGTCCCATTTCATACTTAGCAAACTGAGGCACACGGAGATCAAATACTTCATAAAGATCCTAGAGCTGTAAGAGGTAAACACGGATGCAAGCACCGATGCGTCCGTAGATTCTGAGGCCCGGTCTCTCAGCCTGCGTCCCCACCTTCTGTAGTGCGGCCGCCTGCTGGCTTGGGGTCTGTGCTTTCTTCCTCAGCAGCCTTGACGAGTTCTTTAAATACCACCTCGGTTCTGGCCACATTTGCTTTGTATCTGCAAGTCTCTGGCCCTGACTTCTGTGAGCTCTAGGCCCGTTTACCTAGCTACCCACGAGATAGATGTCCTCCCACCACATCCTGAACTTAACTTTTCCAAAACTGAGCTAACGATGGACCTGTGGAGTTCCATTCCAAACGCGAAATCCCTCCATTTCCTCCTCTTCTCAGTAAGTGGTGTCGGGAGCTGTAGAATTAGAAGTTATGCTTCAGATATGAAGCGGCATTTCTTTGAGAGAGGGAGTGTGTGGACTTCTTACAGCAGCTGCTTCTCCCTGCTCCTCTGCTGTTTCCCCTTCCTGTTACCTGATCCGGTCTTCCCTTGTGAAATTGCTGCACACCGATCAAGTGCTGGGATTTACATTTCATTGCATTCCAGATGTGTAGCACACAGGAGGCGCTCAGTATATTCTCGTTGAATTAAAGTAAGAAATGTTTTCTATGAGTCTTTATCTATTTCTGTGTACTATTTATTACTTTCTTCAGTCATCTGTCCAAGCATATTTTTCTAAATTGCATTAAATTGTTGTTCTTCTTTTCTCCAAAGGTCTACTCTCAGGGAATTTTATTGGAGTATATTAACAAAACAACTCCGTGTTTCATAAAAGCGATTTCCATTTCTCTTCACTTTGGCACGGGCACACTTGGATTTATGTAGACAGGAATACTTAACAACAGAGACCTATTTGGAAACAGCAGCATAATCATTCAGCAGTAAAGAGTGATCTATGAGCCATATAATTAGTAATCATCTGTCACATAGTCATTTTTCAGGTGTTCCATGATAAGAATAGTCCACGCCTTCTTGGTTCCTTCTTGAAAAAATAGATAGAACGGGACCCATACACTGAATTTTCCATTAAGCTTATAAAAGGGATACGTGCACTGGCGCACACGCACACACAGGAGCCATAAATAAACACTCATCACCATTCAAGGGAATTCAGTTAACATTTTTCTTAAAATAATTAAAATAAATATAATAGCCCCCAGTCCGCTCTCAGTAGCTTCAGTTTGCTTCACACTACAAGAGCATCTCTCCGTTTTTGTTGCTTTGCTTTCTAAACTGGAAATTCTTTTCAGGGTAATTTATACCTGCTGAAGAAGAGGCAGTGCAGAGAGCATGCATCTTAAATGCCTATACCAGGTCATGGGCTCCTTAAGCCTCAGAAGGTGCTAGATAATATTCACACGCACATCAGGGGATACCGAGGGTGTGGGGTCAGTTATGACTGGAGCAAATGTTCAGCATGGCCATGAGACATTTGGCCTGTCCCCCTCTCTGCCCCTAAGATGTTGGAGGAAGCCTCCGTCATGACTTGCTGTGGGAATCATGGTAAGTGGAAGTGCTTCAAGACACCATCAACCCATCAAATGATGGCATTATTATTGCTATTATTGCAATAACAAGGAAAATGAAGTTCTTTTCATTGGGCTGAAGAAATAAAAATAAGCAGTGGTTTTATGTGCAAAATGGTAGAGCTCCTACATTAGAATGTTAGTTGACAGAGTATGTGTAATGAACTTGTTTTTTTGCCACACACAGAAGGGTGGCATTTAAAATGTGCCTTAAGGGAAATATTTCAATATGTATTCTTTTTAATGTTTTCAATGTTCATGGAGAATATACAGAATGATTATTTTTCTACTAGAATATTTACTTTCCATAAAACTAGCAGTCATGGTATATCCATAGAGAAGTACGTACTCTGAGAGGTAGATTCTTCTAAATCAAGGTCTGTGTGATTCTATGAAGTCAGAGTCAGATTCTGCAAGTCAGTCATGTTCCCATGTATTGTGTTCTGGTGTCGTCCAGTTTCACCGTAGGCAAATGGAAAAAGAACCTTAGAGGAAGCCTAGTATGTTAGTCAGTATTGTGCTACTGTGACACTATACCTGAGGTAATGCTGTATAAAGGGAAAAAGGTCTGTTTTGGCTCATGGCTTCAGAAGTTTCAGTCCATGGTAAGTTGGCTCCATTGCTTTGGGGCCTGGTTCAAGGCAGCAGACAATGATGGGGAAATGTGCTAGAGCAAATCTGCCCACTTCATGGGGGCTGGGAAGCAAACAAAGAGAAAGGAAGGCTGGGGTCCCAGTATTTCCTTTCAAGGGCACATGCTCAGGGACCTAAATTCCTTCCACTGAATTCTATCTCCTGAAGGTTTCAGTGCCTCCTAACAGTCCAAGGCAACCAGGCCTTCAACACCTGAGCTCCTGCAGGACAAATTGTAACATGTTAGTGAATTTAAAAAATTTCTGATTTCAATTAAAATTCCTCAATGAGAAAGTCATAAAACATTCCTGGACTCTGAAATGTATCTTTAATGTAAACAAAAAAGGAACAACTTTTAAGAACTATCATCTTCCTTCTGCTTTATAGCTTTGAAGACTGTGCTATAGATTGAAAAGCCAGTAGCAATCTCTCCCAAGCCCAAGGCCCTCAATATGCTCCTGATAAGCTTTGGAACCATTTAAATTACCAGGCTGCAACTACTGGCCGTGTGCGTGTGTGTGTGTGTTGTGTGCGTGCGCGCACACATGTGTGTGTGTGTGTGCGTGCGCGCACACATGTGTGTGTGTGTGCGTGTGTTCCTGTAGGTTCTGTGTAGACACTGAAGTCTGTGGAGTCATTCATTCCTCCCTGATCACTTAGCTTGAAGCACCTGTGCAAAAAGAATTACATATAAGTTCCAGAGTTTAAAAAAAATGGTTTTAAAAAAGAGACAAAGCTCAGAATGTCTCAAGTTTATCCTTCTTTATGGCAGAGCAGTACTCCATTATATAAGAAATCCCACATCTTCTTTATCCATTCTAAATGAGACCCACTTATTTAAACATCACATTGTTTCTCTGGTGTGAAAAAGTGAAGGGGTAGGTAGAAACCAGCGTGTACAATAGATATTGTGAAATAGGGGAAAAATGTTCAAATAGGAAGGGGAACTAAGGAGGGAGAGGGGAAAGGAAGAAAGGAAATAGGAAAAAAAAGAGAATAGAAGGAAAACTGGAAACAAAACTTTTGTAAATAAGGAAGGGAAGGGGAGTTGAAGTGAGGGAGGGGAAAGGAGAGAGGTAAGAAACAAGCTATACCATGTACAGGCACAAATTCCCTATGACAAATGTGAGCATTATGCATATCTAAATGTACCAATACAATTCATTTTTTAAAAATTCTTCAGACAAAGCACTGGCCGGAGTTGCTAGAAAGCTTGATTGTTTCAGAACCTCAGCAAGCACCCCCTCCAGGGTGGACCCCGACACCAGGCCTCCCACCCCGACTTCCTGGGAGCCCTGCCATCCACAGCAGTTTGGTTTCTGTGACATCTTGATGAGTTCGTATATGTTTAAATACAATATTTATAAACTCCCCCGGAAGTCTGTGGATTGAAGTATGAGCTATGAATTGCAATCGCACATGATGTATAATTTATTAAGCTGTTCCCTGGAGTATGGACTTACCCCAGTGCAGATAGAAAGTTGAACTTCTGTTTTTGTGAACCATGAAGGAAAAGTCAGCATTCTTAAATTATAAAAATGGACACGGCTTGAGGTCTGTATGGGAAAGGGGCCCGTTTCCTTCTGCCTCCCTCCTTCACCTCCTCTCCCCGGGAGGCGGGAATTTCCTCATCAGCTCTGGGTCCCCCTCCTCCCAGAGCCAGAGACCACCTGGGTGGCTCGGGGGAAGCCCTGGTTTCCTCCCCTGCCCAGTTCTGTGCTGACGAAAGTCCCCAGAGCAGGCAAAGGCTTTGGGTGAAATAACACAGCTCTTAGTAAACTCTTAGCCTGACAACAACAGAAAGTAAACTCTGTCTCCTTGGTGCCTCCGCCTCTATCAGTGCTACTTTTTGGTTTTGCCTGGGTGGTCAAGAGTATTTCTCCTTGTCTCTGCTTTCACCACAACCTTCCCTCGTAACTTATTCTCCACAAAGAAGCTTTGCCCGCCTAAATCAAGGTGGCTTCCCTGTGTCGGGAGGCTGAAGTCCAGAGCCCTGCTGTCTGCTGACACAGTGAGATGTTTGTTGAGTGAATATATATGCACCTAAGAGCCTGATTTATATCTGAAAAACGCCCTAGATCATAAAATCTATTCAAGTTCATCTGTCCTAAGTTCCAACTCAGTTTAAACCATGGGATGTTTGGATTGACTTTTCAATTTAGCTTCTTTTTTCTGTTTCAGTCCTCTCTAATAAATAGTGACATTATCTTTGTGAAGCTGCATGCCCCCTGGGAAGTCCTCGGAAGATACGCGGAACAGATGAATGTAAGGATGCCTTTCAGGTAGGTATTCGGGGATTCCCCACCTCCGCGGCATCCGTGGACCTGGAGGTCTCCCTCAGAGCTGACGATACTGAAGCGCAGATGGGAAAGCTATTGGAGGGGAAATCTTTCCAGTGTTTAAGAGATGCATATAAGTCCTCATGGCCAGCAATGATGTCATAGCCCTCTGTGACAGTTTCTTGCTAATTCAGGCCTTATCAGGCAGATATTTCAAGAGCCTGTGATAAAGAAGCATTTTGCAAGTGGCATTTTCATTCTGAGAGTGACACTTCTAAAACCCTTAATCATCACATACCTTACTGACCTTGTGGAAAAAAATAAAATTAAAATCTGCTTCCAAAGAAACAAGTTCTAGATGTTTCATGAAAAAGTGGTCTATTTTTAAAATTTTTTAAATTTAAAAAGCCATAAATACCTCATAAACACAAGCATTGATACTTGTTACAAGGGTTATAGAAAATACTTTGTGTTGATTGTTGATTTATTTAAAATTATTAATTTACCTTCATCTCACAGTGAATATTCCTGTTTTCCTTATGGATTAAGGAAAGGTGTTCTTCATTTGCTAGATAGAAATAAAATAAAGTATTTGACCTGACATTATAAAGCCAGGATTATGTTGGGGGCCTCATCATGGAATTTCCCAAAGGCAAGAGTGAGATTTGGCCCCACAAGGCCTTGAGCTGAGTATTTTGGCCGGTAAAACGATCAAATGCTAGGAATGAGGCAAACTAGTAGCGAGTTTTACAAATACCTCTCAATGGGTTGTGTGTGGAGACAAAGAATCAGCTACATTCCGAGACAGAAGGAGACTAGAGACTCATTTAGCAAAAGGCAGTTTACATTCACAGCTTGTAATATGCCCCCAGTACATCTTATTTTCCCTGTTTTTTGGTCTTTATGTCCCAATACCAAGTCAGAATAGAAACTGGAATTTGTGTCATCTGCTTTCCTGGAGGCAAAACTCTCAAAATAGATATAAATAGTTTCTATCCTTTGATTGATTTTTATAATTAAAATGTTAAAAAAAGAAATCTGAGAACTCATGAGTCTTCTTTTAAAAAAATCATATATCCACCAAGAGAGAAAAGAACATAAATTTAGCTTCCATTGAAAACTGCTATATCATAATAATTAAATGCCAGTTGTTTATCTGAGATAGAGTATCTAAAATGAATCAATGCCATATCATACCTCAGAGCAAACAGTGAAAGAAATCAGCACAAAATATGCTTAGGTAGAAACTGATACCCCTTCCCCAGAGGAAACATGGCAAAACCTTCTGCCAGGACACTCTAGTAACAGACCAAGGAGATGGAAAACTTGGGGGGCGCTGCTGCCAGCCGAGTTCCCCTGGTGCCTGCAGGTCCCCTGCTCTGCAAGGCAGGCCGCACCTAGACCACGTCTCCGCCCGCCCACCCCTGGCGCTGAAGTGCTATCCCCCTCCTTTCCTCCGAGCAGTGTGAATCCTTTCTTTTTCTTTTCTTTTTTTTTTTTTTCTTGGCAATTGCAAATGCATTTCTGGTACTTAATAATGATATCTCTGTCCTTTATCTCCCCCTCTTTTTTTTTTATTAACTCATTTCTTATGTAACATTAGAAAACCCCAAACTAAGCAATGAAATTAAAATGAGTGTGAACAATAATTTTCTCTTAGATGTAGCCATTTCTGCAAGACAACAATTTTATGAGAAAATACTGTTAATGTGGCGCTAATGGGCCTCTTCCCTGCGCACATGGCCCTCACGGAAGCACCAGCACCGTTTCCCTGCAGGCAGCCGGGGCGCTGTTGTCTTGTGCTTCCAAAGCGGGAATTCTCCCACCCTTCCTGTTCCACAAAATGTACAAACATCCATTTGGCTGAATTTGAGTGTTCCAAAGACTCTCACCTGTGTTTATTATTGTTTTCTGCAGACTATGCTTTTAAGTTGTAGGTTTCATTTCCTTCACACTTGAACCCTACAATGTTTAAAAGGAAATCGAAGAATAGATGTCTTACAGAAATTTCCCATAAAACCTACTTCTTAAATACCTATATGTTGATGGGGATACATTTTTAAAAAATGAATAGATTTTATTTGGGAGCATTTTTAGAATTTCCACATGCTCAGTTTCCACATGCTCAGTTTCCTTGCCAATGGCTTGTGTCACTGATGTGTTTGTTACTGTGTATGCTCCGATATCAATGACATCATTATTAACTAAAACCTATAGTTCAAGGTCCACTGATGTTGAACAGACCCAAGGAATGTGATGAATGCACATTGCCATTTATCTCTCATTCTAGCATCACACGGGACATGGGGCCTTAAAAATCCCCCAAACTTCCCTTGTGCATTCCCTCTCACCAGCCCAAACACCTGACAACCACTGATCTCTTCGTGGTCTCTCTACTTGGTGTCACACACACACCGACTGCTTTGTGACACATACATGTCCTATTGCCCAAGAGTGAGATGGCTCAGCAATGCTCAGCACACCTGTAATCTGCGTCTACCCTGTCACCGCCCCATCGAGCGGAGCCTAAGATACAGGGGGGACTGCACTTTCATAGAGCACCCAGCTGACCCATTGTCCACCCACCGCCCAGAATTTCCATCTGCAATATTTTTGAAAATGTAAACATGTAGTCATATAACAGAACTTATTATGTTCAATATTTTAAAATTGTGTTAGGGTCTCTGGATTTTACCTGTTTAATTCACCTTTATCCAGAGCCAGTAGTTTGGCCGTCTGTGCCCGTTGTTTAGAGCTGTGCATTGATAAGTGAACCTGCCGAGATTGGTGTCAAAAATAGATAGTTTTATATTACTCCTGTCCAAATCATGAGAAAAGCATTCTGTAAACTTCAATTGCTGTATAAATATTACTTTACTATAATAGCACACCTGTTAAATTATATATGTTGCCATCATCCTTCTCTGCATTTTCCTGGAGCAAAGCTGACCTCAGTTGAATCCAAACCAGTACCAAATCCTCACCCCACACAGGTTCTCTAGGCCGGGAGCAGCTGGGAGCAGGGACAGCCCCGGGGGAGCAGGGGCAGGGGCAGGGCAGGGACGGCCACACACACTGTCTCCTAGGCTCCCGCCACCCCGACCCGGCCCTGTCTTCCTGCTGCATTTCTCACTGTTAATCTCTCTTTAGTTTTTCCTTCTTCACCTCTTACAGGCTTCTATCTTCAATCTCCTTTCCTCCCTTGCTAGTTCAAACTGTAACTGACGATGGGTTTTCTTCTCGACTGGCTTCATTTTTGCTGTTCTTCCAGGAGAAAAATCTATTACCTGCCCCGCCGCTACAAGTTCATGAGCAGGTGAGTGGCGTGCCTGGTCACGGCGGTGTGTGTCTGTCTGTCTGTCTGCCGGTCTGTGTAGTCCGAGGAGGACAAGGAGCCACAAGCCCAGGAAGATGTCACGTGGGAGAGCCCCTGCCTTCCGTGTTCCAAAAGTAGTGTTTCCGGTTAGCCCAGGGTGGGGCGAGGGGATGAAACCGGTCCTCTCCAGGTCTTGCCAGTGACTGCCCCAAACCTGAGGGGACGCAGTTCACTTGCAGCTGTATTGGAGGTTGTTGCTTTCGGCCCATTCGACTAGACAAATTGCCAGAGTCCTAGCGGATCAGAGTGTCTGTGGCTTGGAAGTGGTCTTTGTTTTTCACACAAACTCCTCCTTCTGCTAGCTGATGGCTACTTCCCCCTCCTGTGTTAGTAACGTTTTTATCCGCAAAATATACAGATACGCCAGGCGTGGTGCTGCGCTCCTGTACTCTCAGCACTCTAGGAGGCTGAGGCAGGAGGATCACAAGTTAGAGCCCAGCGTTGGAATTCAGCAACTTAGAGAGACCCTGTCTCAAAATTTAAAAAAAAAATTTTTTTAAAGGTGCTGGGGGTATAGCTCACTGCAAAAGCCCTGAGTTCAATCCCCAGTACTACAAAAAATAACATAAATAAACCAAATGTGAGAGGTATGCTTTTAAAGAGCTCTTCCAACCCTCTTTATTTAAAAAATAAAAAGTCTCACTCCGTGAAGATAGTATGTACTGCACTTTGTGTCCAGAGCTTGTTTTTCCTCCTCTTATGATTACGCCCTGGGGTGAGAGGGAACACGTGGGTGGTTCTGCTGGTCAGATTCTGCTGCGATCCTTGGCGAATCTAATTTCAAAATCATCATGGGTCTTAGCATCCACTCCCCCTGAGCTGAGTCGATGGTTAAATTGGGAACCCACAGTTCCTCAGAAAGCCTACAGCTAGTTCAGGTCCGCGAGGTTCAGGATTCCGGTTCAGTTTTTCTGCTGTGCAGAGTGGCAGGTAAGAGAGGAATCGGTATAGTTTGGTAAATGTCCTCGAGGGCACACGGTAAGAGAATGGTTAAAAAAAAAAAAAAAATCAAGAGCACGTGAGAGAATAAACACGGAGAGGCCCTCGGCGGCTGTGATGGCCCAGCCCTCGCCTGGGCGGCAGTGTGACAGCATTTCATCCCGTGACCCACGTGGCGAATATTCCCCGCCACACGGGTCACTCCGGGGTCCCGTGCCGGCCTTCCGCGAAAGCCTCCGGTACCACGTTAGCCCGGGCCAGTGGTTCTCAGATGTCACCCAGCATCAGCGTCCCCTGGAGGGGCATTGGCACAGTTTCTGGGTCCCAGCCCCGAGTTCCTGACTCAGGAACTGCAGTGGGGCGGGAGAATCTTCATCCCTAGCAGGATCTCGGTGGAGGCTACGGCTGCTCGGCCTGGGTCCGCCCCCGCCTTCCCGTTACAGCCAGGGTTCGGCTGGGTGAAGACGGAGGCGGTGACCACCAGTCTGGGTCCCGCCCTTGTCCGAATTAGCCAAGCGGCTGTTATTTCCATGACGCTAACGCGTGGGGGACAGATCTCATCCTTTGGGATCACGAGACTCTGCTACTGGATGGCTTTGGGCAAGTGACTCCGCATCTCTGAGCCTCAGTTTCCACATTTGTAAAATGAAGACACTTAATTTCTACCCCGCGAGGTTGACGCGAGGTCCAGGCCTAGCATATCGATGTTCACGTGCGCTGTCTCTTACTGAGCAGTGCATGGACTGTTTCTAACAGTGTTGGGTCCCATGCCTGCCTCCTCCTCCCCTCTGCTTTCATCCACCTCTGCCGTCTCTCCTCTAGGGACTGGTCCACCGAGTCTTCCGCAAGTTCCAGTTCTATTTGCCGAATAGTCATTCACATCCCATTAAATTCCAGTCTCTATTTATATCCCCCATGCCGGCCCTGGCACCCCGATTTGCACAGTCCTGTCCTGTAACTGAAACCTCGGGGTCCTGCTGGACGCTTCAGCCCCCCCTCTAAACAGCCACTCAGGCTGTAGGTCCGTCCGCCTCATTGCCTTCTCCGAGCTCTCATGGCCTTTGCCTGCTTTATCCGAGCTCGCCCGCCCGCCTCTGTCTGACCGCAGGCCAAATGCTCTTTTAGGCATCTTCCCAAGAGGCCCGTGAGGCCGTCAGTGAAGTTAGAGCCTCAGCTTCTTCAGCTGATCACTGTCTCTCCCAGCCAGCTGCTCTGCGCCTTCTGCATTGAGCTACTCATGGTTGCCCAACTCATTGTGCGCAGGTGGCTTGACGCGTCTCGGTGTGGAGCGGTCCTTCCAGATGATGCTTGCCTGACCTCTGCAGCCAACATCTACCAAGTCCTAAAAACCCATCACCACGGGGGAGGTGATGTCTCTCCTCTCCTCTCTCTCCTCTGCTCTCTCCTCTCCTCTCTCTCTCCTCTGCTCTCTCCTTCCTCTCTTCTCTTCTTCCCCTCTCCTCTCCTCTCTCTCTTCTCTTCTCTTGCTGCTTTCCTCTCTTCTTTCTCTCCTCTCCTCTCCTCTCCTCTTCTCTTCTCTTCTCTTCTCTTCTCTTTCCTCTTGCCAGTGGCACCCTGTTGTCCCATCACCCTGGGCTGTAACCTATGATGCAGAAGTTATCTCTCTCATCTGTGATGTGGATGACCCCTGCCCCGCCTGCTAAGGATGACACCCAGTGTGTGGCAGGTGGGGTGAATGAACTAATGAATCTGAGGAGTGTACTGAGGAGAAGGGAGGTCACAGAGAGAAGAAATATGGAAAACCCATGTCTGCCCAAAGTGTCAGACGCAGGCATGGAACAGAAACATTTGCTCAAATAATGATGGCAGAATTGACAAAGAGGGCTTGAAAGAAAACAAAGGGATAAAAGGAAGCGTAGAATCTCAAGGTCAGGTGGGATGTCAACGTATGGAGTCCGGCCACTCGTTAAATACTTCAGTCACTGCTGTGCGGGCAGCCAGTCCTTGTTTGAACATTGCTTTAGACAGAGACTTCCACAGTCCATCTGTGGGCAGGCAGTTCTGATGGTTAGAAAGTTCTTCCTTCGATTAAGTATAATATCTCTCTCTCTCTCTCCCCCACTTTCTCTCTCTCATTTTTACTCTTTGATTGTAGTTCTGCTTCCTAGAGAACAAAAAACAAAATGTCGGGCAGAGATTATGCAGTTATAGTAAAGTGCTTTGCACTTAGCAAGAATTTGGAAATTTAAGATTTGGGCAGAAGGGTTTTCACATCCATGGGATCAGGAAATATTGTTGGAGAAAAACAAAGATTGGAAGTCCAGCAGAGATACAGGGGTGGTGGTGATACGGGTGGTGCTTCTTGTAATCATTCTACATTATAACTCACGGCGGGTTCTTGAGGTGCTGGTTCCCTGGGGACCTTTAGAATTGATGACCAAGCAGTTGAAGTGAGAAGTAAATCGAGAGAACGTAATCTGGAAGTCAGAGGCATAGAAGCCAGGACTTTAGCCAGGGGCAGGCGTGCACTGTCCCGGCAAAGGGTGGAAACAGCGGAGAGGCCAGTGGCAATTCCTTGGAAAATTTCCAGAGGGGAGAGGAGGAAGATAAAAGGAGCAATGTGAAACCAGGAGAATGAGAGGAGGGCAGTGTTGAAAAGGCACCAGGAATGAGTTCCCATAAGGAACATTGCTCTTCAGCTCTGGTAAACAGTG
The DNA here is from genome assembly GCA_004363535.1 of Dasyprocta punctata. Classification (NCBI taxonomy): domain Eukaryota; kingdom Metazoa; phylum Chordata; class Mammalia; order Rodentia; family Dasyproctidae; genus Dasyprocta; species Dasyprocta punctata. The sequence continues at coordinate 22,094 of RJWM01011724.1, read as the reverse complement.
AAAGCTGAGGATCCATTTGAGCTATTTAGAAGTCATTTGTAATCGTGATAGCAGTTTCCAGGGAGTCATGGTCCTCAAATGCGTGTCACGATCATGTGAAGGAATTATTCATTCATTCATTTGTTTACTGACTTCGTGGTGCTGGGATTCTAACCTGGAGGCTCACACGTGCCAGACACTCTACCTCTGGAGAGATTTTTAATATACGGATCACAGAGCCTGTTTTTAGGATTTTTTACTCACCGGGTCTCAGGTGTAGCCGACAAGTCACATTTCTACCGTGATTCAAAAATTCCAAGCGATGCTGATGGTGCAAGCCCGGGGTCACATGTTGAGAACCGTGACCGTGGCGTGGAAGGGACCAGAAATGTCACCGTGGCTGGTGGAGGAAGCATAAGGCTTGATGAACTCCATGCTTCACAGTAGGGGAAGGAGAAGGGAGATGGGGTTCAGAGCACCCCCGAGAGGAGGTTCATGTGAACAGTGGTGCTCTGAGGGGAGAAGAAGCAGGCAGACCCTTGTGTGCAGAGCTAGAAGATCAGCTTGCTAAACACGAAGATTTGCCTGAAGAAGCAAAGCAAAACAAACGAACAAAAAACACAGATGCTCATTCAGGAGCATCACAGTTGTGGAAGAATTTAGACATGGGAGAGCTGGGGTGACTCCGGGCCCAAAGAGGGAAAGACCGGTCTCAGTGATCGGTCCACGACCCATTGATTCAGACAGAACGGCCTCTTCCCGCCAGCCTCCTTGCTTACCATGGAGCGCTAAGCTCTGCCCCGACTGGAGCGTTAGGACTTTCTGAAGCCCCAGGTGTGTTCTGAGTTTTAAATGCGGGTAATCTGAAAATGCTGTCCCCGTGTAAACTCTGTTTCACCCCAGAACAGCCTGACTGAGGTGCCAGAGGGTGCGCCTCTTTGCAGGCATCTCTGTTATCCCAAGGTGAAATGCACTTCTACAACCTAGGGTCCTGACAGTTCCCCGGTAAGGAAACGCTTGATTGCCAGGTTCTGAAATTCTCCTTTCATACTTAATGCAGATATTTAGTTTTTCTTTGCATTTCGTATGTATAAATGATATCTAGTGTCACTGATCTATGAAAGCATCCCCAAAACAAAACTGTCTCCTTTAAAGAGAAGAGAACTTCTAGAGTTTGTGAGCAGGCAGAGAAAGGGAGTATCTTTGGACCAATATCTTTATTTCCAAAAGTCACCTGAGTCTCATAAAGCACATGCCCATATACTTCTTTTTTTTAAAGTAAATACTCTTTTTACCCATGTGCTTGGTATGTTAAACACTGCTTGGCCTCTTAATCTTTAGCAGGCTTGCAGGCATAATAAATAGCCTATTCAATAAAGAAGGGGAAACTGATCCTTCATTCTTTCTTTTTGTTTCTGTCCTCACAAAATACTATGAACGTGCTCTATAGAAAATGTGACTCCAAAGCCACCCAGGGGGTCCGTGTGTGTGGTGGGCAGCTGAAGGCTCATTGCCACTCGCTGTCCCCTCTCCAAGGACATCCTGCCTGACTTAATCCTTCCAGTGTGACACCGTGAATGCTGGACCCTATGGCACTATGTATTTGGTGTGTCGCAATCATATCAGATAAGTGTATAGGCACAATGACAAAAATCACTTGCATTTTCCACACATTTGTTTTTGTCTTTTATTTTTTAAAGAGAAAAAAATAAAAGTTTCAAAACAAGATGATAGAAGAGTAACAGTGATTAATACATTGCATATTGTTGTCTTTAAATTGGTTACTCAAAGTACAAGATGTAGGCATTCAATTGTCCAACAAATGTTAGTGCAAACCTTACTTTTCAATGAACTAAGAGAAATCAGTAGTATAACTATCTCTCTCTCTCTCTTTTTTTTTTTTTTTTTTTGTGGCACTGGGGATCAAACTCACAACCTCGCGCCTGCCAGGCAGGCCCTTAAGTCACTGAGCAAAACTCCTGGCCCCTAGTTTTTTGAGGCAGGGTCGCACTATGTAGCTCAGACCAGCATTGCACTCGCGTTGTAGCCCAAGCCGGCCTCAAACTCACAACGCTCCGCCTACCTCAGCCTCCCGAGTGCTGGGATTAAAGGCGTGGGCCACCACGCCCAGCTAGTATAACTATCTTAACTATCATGTATATGTGTTTGCTTTTTCCTTCTTTTTCAACTACATTTTACAAAATTAACATATGTAAATGTTCCAAAGCCTGTGGACTCTTCCATAAGGTATTTAGGCGGTGCCTCAAATGGTAACCCTGTGACCTAAAAGAAGCAGATTATCTTCCAAAGCTCGCTAAGCCCTATCCAGGGAAAGGCTGTAAAGCTAGAAGACTTGGCTCTAAGAAAAAGAAACCCAAGCTGCCTGCCATGCGTATAACTGTTGTCATTCCAGGACAGCTTCATTCAGCGCAGTGCAAGGCTGTGAGCTAACTTCGATTAAAACAAGAAAGAACAGAAACAGGCTCATCTGCAGCTTCCCCCTAGGCATATCATCTCTGAAAACGGAATTGCTTCGAAACTCGAGGCTGTGTTATTTTAGTCTGGGGAAAAGCAGGTGTCTCTAAAGTAGGCCTGTTTCATTTCATTCAGTCTGATCAGGGCGTGCTTGGCAAGGACTCCTGCCTGGGGTTTACAGGCCCCAGAGTACACACACACAGCCTGCAGGTCGGGACGCTGCACGGGGTCGCTTACAGAGGCCACTGCCAGGTCAGCGTGTGGGCCGGAAGACCTTGGCGGGGGGCGGGGGCCTTCCCTCCAGGCTTTGCCACACCTGAGGGGGGAGGATTATCTGCCCCTGCAGCTGCAGGAACGGAGGCTGTGTTATTCCTTACCAAGGCACCGTGGGATGCACGGCGGAGATCGTGTCTCCGCCCACATACTTGTGCTGCTGCAGGGCCGGCTCTGTCCAGCTCCTTCTCCTAGATTCTCACCTGCTAGGAGCCAGCATTTTGAGAAGAACCAAACTTACTCTCCAAGCAACTTCTGCACATGTAACTCAGCCTCGTAGTTTAGCTATCAGCCTGACAGCCAAAGCCGGAAACACCCATGTGGATGACCCATCTGCTCCTTATTGATTGGCCAGCATAGCCTGTAAGCGGGCTTTGGCTCGGACAGCGTGACGGTGTATCCAACCAGAATCAATGCTAAATCACTCAACCTGTGCTTTCTCTTTTCTTTTCTCTGTCGATGGAGGCTTTATGAAGTAAGTTCCATTCTATACTGAAGAGACAAAGGAGATGTTTTCTGGTTAGTTTGTTTCCTGACTTTAACAAATCAGAGTGAATTTCAGGATTGCCAGCTTAGGGCTGTTTATTAGGTGCAATGTGTAATCAATAGCCTCAATGTGAAAGGAATAATCACAGTTTTTTCATTTCTGTTGAGAGGAGAATTTGCTACATCAAGTTCCTCATCACTGTCACTGTCATTTTTTTCTCCCTTGAAACCACCACTTATTTGAACCCTTTGTACACCCAGGACATGGGGTAGCACTTGATATTCGTTATTTTGTTTCCTCCTCATATTGACTTATGGGACCAGCACTCAGCTCAGAGAGGTTTAATCACTTGCCTAGCATTTCACTTGCAGTTAGCAAGCTGTGCAACCAGGCTGTGAATAGGCTTTCAACAGACTTAAAACCTACCACTGTGTATGGACAGTTTTCCATTTGGTGTTGCAAAGAGGAAAGCTCTTTGTCTATGCAAATGTGTCTGTAGTGGAATAATCCAAATATTACTGCTCAAATCACTGACAACAAGTACTATGTAAAAAGCATGCAGTTGATCATCAGTTTCAGGCTGAGGACATGAAGGCTCAGTCAGGACAAAAGGCATGGCCAGGTCAGATTGATGCTGGACAGTGGACCTCCTGATATTGCAAGCACACACAGTCCTGCACAGGCAGGGCTGTCCTGGGAGAGGAGATGTGAGGCCCCCACTTATTTACCTGCTGTGGGCTGAAAGCCATTCTCAGCTTCTGGAGGCTTCCTGCCTTCCCTGCTCCTGGCCCTTTTCATCTTCAAGGGCCGCCCTAGCAGATCGAGTCCTTCTTTGACTCTGACTCTCTCTGGCGCCCGTCTGCACGGTTCTTCTGCCTCCAACCAAAGAAAGCCCTCCGCTCATGTGGTTAACTTGGGCCCGTCCAAGTAATCCAGGATGTTCTTCCTGTCTTAAGATCCATAAGCTTGATTACTTCCTCAAAGGCCCTTGTGCTAAATAAACTGACATACTGACCAGTTCCAGGATAGACCGTGGACATCATCACTGGGGGTTAGCCTACCAGCCAGAAGAGGCCACGAGCTGCTGACCTTGTCTGAGTGTCTCTCTGTGAGATGCACAGAGCAGAGCAGGCAGATGAGATGGAACTTGGAGGATCCATGCTTCGTCCTTCTGTATGGATTCAGGCCCTGCACTGAAGACCAGAGCACTGCACAACTCCAAGCCCGACCAGTGTCTAGGAGTTTGAGTTTTAAGATGTTTTTCGAATGTCTTTCTTCTACTAGTGTTTTAGAAATCCAGTTCTTCTGATTTGCATCACTTTCATATTAGTACTGCGTGGTCCACAAGAAGTCATTAGCTCTCTGTAAGGGTTCTGCACACACCATCTTTTATGAGCCTCCTAACCACCCTATGGGGTCATCAGGGTGATGGCGATAATGATGACTATCGTCACTATCACCCAATTGTGTAACCCTGGAAAACCACACTCAGAAAGGCGAGTGACATAGCTAATTAGGCAACAGAACCAGGCTTCAGGTCCCCCCGATGACAAATCCCAGCTTCCTTCTGCCGTGCCAAGAGGTCTGCTCTTGTTCCCATCTCACTTTCTTTTACTCCTCGTTTTTCAATTAATGAATCATGCATCACTTTGTTCTCCTCTCTCTTCGCCATCTCCACATTTCATTTAAATCACAGTGCCACAGCTGGCTTCTGAAAGCTGCCATTTCATCCCCATAGAGTACTGGTGCTTGGTTTTTTTTTTTTAATACAGCTTTATTTGCTTTTATCCACATGGAGCACTGTAACTCAGCTGGATTGAGTTCATAGTCTTTCCATACAGTGCCCAGATTCTGCAAAATGTAATCCGATTAACGCTGCCGACTGCAGACGCGTGGGAGGTAAACGCTCTATTTCAGAAAACCCTTGGGCCAATGTCCACTTCCTTGAGTGAGTTTTATCAGATGAAATAAAGCCAGGAGCCACAGGGAAGGCCAGCAGCTTAGCATCAGAGGTCTGATTTATGAGTCCATCCAAGGACTAAATCATTGCACTCAGACAAGTCATACAGGTTGTGAAGCAAAATCAACTTTGAATTGAAAAACGCAAAGAAATGTTAAGAGGCAAGTTGTTTGCTTAAATTCTTATTTTTGAAAGAAAAGACAAACACATAATGATAATAGTTGGCACTCACTGTACCCCTGACACTGTTCTGAAGACATTATGAATGTATTAATTAGTTCATCATCACAACCCTGTGAGCCATATTCATGCCCAGGGGGTATCATATTCATGTTCATTTCACAGACAGGGAAAATTGAGGCACAACAAAGTTAGGTGACTTGCCCAAAGTTGCATTGCTGATACTTGCAGAGCCAAGATTTTAACCTAGGCCCTTCTAGCCCTGGAGTCCATGTTCTCAGTCTCTGTCGTGCTGCTTCTCCAAAGCTCAGCCTGTGTTTGAAGTGTATTTAAAGAGACAGTGAGGCCTGGGGTGGGGGAGAAGACCAGGAAGAGATGCGAGCTTTCCCCTTTCTTAAGGCTTTGCACCCTTTTGATGTATTATGTTTTCCTGGCTGCATGGTCCCGGATCGAATCTTCACTTCTTTGAAAAGGAGAAGGGCCTGGGTCCTCTGGGAAAGAAGGCCACAGCAGCTGGGAAATTCCTCCTGGGTGGAACACTGGGGCTTCTAGAAATGACGGCCACGGCCTGCAGAGTTGGGGTCATGGTGAGGTGGAGCAAAGGAGGTGGGGAAAGAAGAACTGACCGGTAATTTTATGGTGTCCACTTGACTGGGCTAAGGAGTGTCCGGGCAGTTGGTTAAACGTTGTTTTGGAAAACAGCCCTGAGGGCTTTTCCAGACTAACACTGAATCCATAGACTGAGTCAAGAAGTGGGCCGTCACTAATCTGGGGAGACACTGTCCGACCCTCTGGGGGCCTGAATGGAATCGAAGGGCCAGGCAAAGACAAATGTTCCCTGTGCTGGAGCTCGCACACCCATCCTCTGCTGCCCGCAGAAATCAGAGTTCCTGGTTTTCTGGCCTCAAGACTCTGGTGATGATTTCCACCCTCAGTGCATGCTGAGAAGTCCCTGACCGCCAGTCCGCAAGCAGACGGCCTAGGAAATCTAATGGTGCAGGTCCCAGGCCGGGTCTGCAGGCCTAAGGTCAGGACCACGGACACGGGAGGGCGGGAGAAGGTGGGTCCCAGCCCGGGGAGGGGGCGCCCTCGCCCTCCCGGCACCTGTGGGTCTCCCCCGGGCCTCCGAGGTGCTGCGTGATGCCCGCATGGGCGATGGCCGCTCCTTACCCAGACCACGCCTCCAGTGCCTGTCTCTTCTGAAAGCCCCCCGAGAAATGCTTCTCCGGCTGGCCTGGCCTCCCCGGGCGAGTCACCACCACGTTCACATAAAATAACAAACGGCTGCGGAAATATTTTTAACTGGGAAAATTAGACACCATTGAACCGTCAGTATTTTCAGTTAGCAAACTTGGAGACCTAGTAGGTGTTTTCTTCTCTAGAGAAATGTATTTCTTCTGTGTCCCTTCAATGTCATCCCTGCCGTCAACTGTGCAGTGATCCCTAAAATCGAAAGTCCAAAATCATAAAAGGAGACTTGAAAAATCTGCACTTCGCTCCTGGCTTTCCCGTATGCACTGCCCGGGTCCCTGGGGCTGGCTGCGTCACCACCCCGCAGGACTCCCTTTGGCGACGCGTGAGGTCAGATTGAAACCCTCGGTGCACGCGATTAGAGATGTGCGCTCTTCAGTCCCTGTCACAGACACAGGAGAAGATTCGCTGGTGGAAACCCCAGGCCAGCACAGCCGTGTCAGCCCGGTGTCGCTCGGGAGATTGGCTTCAGCCGGGGGCCGCTGTGAGCCGCGGTCAAGCACTGGCCGCGTGGGGGCCGGATGCGTTCATCAGCGGAGCTCAGTGGGAAGAGGGCACAGGGAGGCACGCGGAGGAAGAGCCGGCTTCCCCGCCCCGTCGGGACGCTGCCATCTGTGTCCTGGACTCGGCACCCTCCTGTGCTGGGCCAGAGGGACCCCTGGGGTGATGGTGCTGCCGGACCCAGAGACCCGTGGAATTGGTTTGGAAAGAGGGCGGGAAAGCCAAAGACCCTGCGGTCCTCTCAGGGAAGGTGCCAGAGGCAGGAGGCGGGCCGGGCACCGGGCGGCTGTGCGGGCTCCGTCACTAGGCTCTGCGGCCACCTCTGCCCACAGGGAGCTCTGCTCTGCCCGCGGAGCTTTCCCAGACACAAAAGGAGCTTCCAGCTCCTGTACAGTGCGAGAATCGAGGTCCCTGCTGCTTTGCTCCAGGGACTGTCCGTCTCCTTTCCAGAGCCGCCCGGCCTTGTTGTGACCCCGTGGTCATTTATAGGCACACAGAACCCTTAGCTGCTATTTCAAAGATAATGACATTGAGAACATTGGGTGAAACCGAGACAGCCCTGGGGTTCTGACTCCCCGTCTTTGCGTCTGTAAATTGGGGCTCCCCTGGGTGCCGTGAGAGTGCCTGGAGGGGGCGGTGGCCTCGCTACGGTGCTGCAGAGACGTCCCTCGCGGTGTCCAGGTGATGCTGACGTGATGTACCCTTGGTTTTGCCTCCCATGTACCACAGGATCGATAAACAAATAAGCAGGTTTCGGAGATGGTTACCTAGGAAGCCAATGAGACTGGACAAAGAGACACTGCCAGACCTGGAGGAGAATGACTGCTACACTGCCCCTTTCAGCCAGCAAAGGATCCACCAGTGAGTGTTTCTGGTAAAGCCCCGCCTTGCTAAGCCTCCCCCTGTAGACCCGACAGCGCTGTGTTCCGCTTCCCTCGAAGTCCTGTGTTTGTATCAGTCAGGGGAGGCCAGCTGCTGTGACAGCCATCCCCAGATCCCGGTGGTTTGAAATGATGCGATGTCATTTCCTATGTGTCTTGGACAAATGCTCCCCTGGTGACTCAGGGACCCAGGCCCATTTTGTCCTGTGTCCCTGCCAACTCCAGTTCTCAGTGCCCCCTGCAGGCCAGCAGGCAGGGAACCTGGTCCACACCTTGCCTTTTTGAAAACCAGGGATTGTTTGTTTGTTTTATCTCAGTTTGCTTCTCAGTTCCCCTTCCTTCAGCAATTCACCAAGTTGTCCTAGGAAAAGCCACCTCAGTGGGAAGCCCAAGGGCAGACTCACCTATCAAACTGTCACAGAGCAATAGTTTGTCACTTTCGACACGTGGGCAGAGAATAAAATGTTGGCTAAGTAACTGAGCTTGTGAGATGAAAAGAAAGGATTGCTGGGAGGCAGGGTAGGAGGGAGAGAAATGCACACCAAAGGCTGTAAGCAGCCGGGAGAAGCAGCCTCCTGAGGGGACATAAATCAGGTCAGCCCAGCCTCACACTCAGCCAGCCTAGGAATCCTTGTCGTTCCTGTTCCGGCCATTGTGACAGCCTCAGTAAAAATGACTTACCTGAGGTTGCTGACTTTGGGAAAATATCAATTACAATGGCAGTTGTCAAAGACTTGCAGGGAGCCTGGGTCGGGGGCCTGTTTCAGCAACAGAAAACCCATGGGAGTCTGTGGACCTCTAGGGGACAAAGGAGAGAAGAAAAGTGAAAGAATAGATGTTCTGCATCAAACTGTGTGACACTTGGGAAGATCAGTGTCGTGCACAGGAAGCAACCAGAAAGCCTTGAAAAAAGCCAAATCTTGGATCCTCGTGGATCAGGTTTGATGCCACGCCAGGTACATGATGTGAACTTTCGAAACACGAATCTCGCAGCCCTAGTTAAAATCTCCTTGGAAAATAGAAGCCAAGAGGTATTTACTATTAATTCAGAGATGAGAACTTACAGGTATCTTCTTAAGAGAAAAAGACAGGTGAGGGCTGGCAAGTTCCCACTCCTGATTTAAATCTTTGCCATGTTGCTCATCTTGGGAGTTTTTTAAACAAACAGTTGTTTTTTAAATGGCCCTGAATCTGGTTTGCACACAGATTTTCTTTGGTTCTCACCTCTTTAGGAGAGGGCCTAGCATAGGGCAGAGGGTCTCAAAATATTGGGATAATGGATAGATAGATGCATGCACAGGTGGATGGATGGATGAATGGATGGATGGGTGAGCAGATGGATGGATGGATGGATGGATCGGTGGGCAGATAGATGAATGGATGGTGGACAGATGTATGGAAGAATCAATGACATATATGGTATACTGGAGTTTTGTTTTATTTCTAATGAATATAGCAAAATGAAAGTCTCCCACCCGTCCTCTTCATGCTGGTTATATTCCTGATGTTCTTGCTTTAGAACGTTTCTGAGCATTGTTCTCAAAGCTAAAAACCTGTGGGTGCCTATGAGGATTTCTAGAGACTAGAACTGAGAATGATATCTACAAATACTTTAAAATATGTAACAAATAGGAGATGATAGTATGTGGGATAGGGCTATTAATCACATATCTGAGAAGCTTTTTTTGATCTATTGGTGTGCTTATCTGAATAATGGATTAGCTCAACAGTCATTTAATCAATCGCCACTTCCTGCCAGCCACTTTCCGGATAGAGAAGATATAAAGATAAATAATACAATACTCAGTCTTGACCCCAGCCTCATTATGCAGATTATTTTCAACATTTGTAAACAATGTGATAGATCTGACTTCAGAGAGGGACTGCTCAGTGCTCCGGGTTTGGAAGGAAGTTGGTAAGTGATGAGAGTTAATTATGAAGAAGAGAATTTTTGGTTTGATGTCAACCTACTAACACTTGCCCTCATAAGTAAGGCTGGGGAGAAGTATCTGCAGAAAAGAGAGCAGTGCATGGAAGAACAAAGGCATGAACTGGAAGAGGTGTTTGAGGAACTGTAGTATTTTTCTGTAAATAAGATGATAAGGTGAAGAGCCAGGGGTTTAGCTCAGTGGCACAGTTGCCTGCCTGGCAAGCGCGAGGTCGTGAGTTCGGTCCCTGGTACCAAAAAAAAAAAAAAAAGATGATAGGATGAGAGGAAGACATAGCATTTGTTTCAAAAAGAAGACTGATTAATGGAAGATGAGATTTTAATATAGGGGAATCAAGAAGGAAAAAATGTAGGTGCGGCTGGAGTAAAAAAAAACCACGAGTCAGACCTCAGTGGGGCCAGGAGGATAGAGGCAGTTGTATCATGTAAAAGGAAAATGAAAAATTAACCTGTCTAAGATGCTGTGGGTGCTGGGATCTCTTTCTGTTCGGCAAATTCACGGCACATGGGTAAGATCCTTCGGATTGGTATGTAAAAGTAAGACTTGCAGAACGCTGGCTGTCAAGTTGGAAATGATTATTGAAGCAATCAGAAAAAAGGAAATCCCTAAGAATGCTCTGGTCCGTAAGGATACTGACAGGTTTGATTTAATAGGGAGGAGCTGGTTAGTGAGTCTGGAGTTGTACCATGGCTTTCCAAATGGACTCCAAAGTCCACGCGACTTCTGAATTTTGCAGAATGTGTGAAGATGTTTGTCTTGGAAGAAAAGAGAATGATAGAAATGTAGGTGTCAGGGGAGGCATGACCTTAACAGAGAAAATCCAGTTGGAAATTTGAAATACTAATCATGGTGGGAAAGTACCTAAAAGTTCTTTGCTCTCAGCATAAAACCCAGACTTCTGAGTTAAAACTCGGCCACACCGAGCTCTCTGACCTTCTTAGCTCACCCTCTGCGCCTTTTCCCTCCCTCCTACGCTTGTCCTTCCTCCTGCCCGTAGCAGTGCTCCCCACGGGATCCTTCTTTCAGGATTCAGCAGAGACCTCCGGGCAATCTGCTGTGATTTGCAACCTCTGCCCCCAGTTATGAATGACGTGCACTTTTTTTTTTTTTTTTTGCACGCCTGTGGTACTGGGTATTGAACTGAGGGCCTTTGCACTGAGTTACCTCCCCATCACTTGCCTTTTAATTTATTTATTTGAATTTCAAGACAGGATCTCATTAAATTGCTAAATTGCCTATGCTGGACTCAAACTTACAATCCTCCTGCCTCAGCCTTCAAGAGTGCTGGAATTATAGGCATGTACACTGTTTCACGTCTTGGTAATATTTTTCTTTTCATTAACTAGTAACATCGTCCATTTTAATTGCTTTTTCTGAGACTATAAGCTCCTTTGAGGACTTTATCTGTACTACCAGTTTCAAATCCCACAGTAGACACTTGACAATGATTTGTTAAGTTAAAAAAAAATGAACTCATGGAAACAAAAGCAGAAGAATCCTGTAAGGGAAGAATGTAAATATTGTAAACTTGGCTGACAGCGTGCTCATCTTGCGCTGGATTCAAGGCATCTTCTCAATGTCGTCCGCCTCTATCTCTGCCTGTGTCAGCACCCAGCTCTAACGTTCTTCAGTCGCTGGGAGCAAAGTCTGGGGCTGTCCTCTCTCCTTCCCTCACCTTCCACATCCTCCGGGGCTGGAGACTTTCCCTCGCACGCATGTCTGTGCGCCAGCCTTTCTCGGTCTTCACCCCGCATCGCCTCACTTCCGAGACCCACAGCGAAGCAGGCGCCGTCCCCGGCCCCACCCCTGCACACCCGGCCGGCGTCTCAGGGCGCAGCAGCGGGCGCCTCTTCACGTCACTGCGCCCGGGTTTTTTGCTTGTTTGTTTTTTGTTTTTAAAGAGGATAAAACCAAGGAAAATAAAGCAATAAAACCAATCACAAAATAAGCCAGCATAAGTGATACAGCACTTCAAAACCTTAGGAAACCAATAATAGCTACCATAATGCCTTCTGCTGTCTTCAAAATAGCTACAGATACTTTCGGACACAGTAAAAATCGAACAGAACAGCAGAGAAGAGAAACAATAAAACCAAAACAGTGAATATGATAAAGGACTTCCAAACAAGCCACTAGTAAATTCAAAATGGCTATCATAATATGTCTTGTTCTCTTTCAAATAGTTGCTCATGTCATCATATATAACATAATCAAACAAAACAAAAGACAATAAAACCCAACCCAACAAAACAGTGACAATGATATGGTTTCCCTGTCATGATCCCTTCCCGGTGAGTTGTTTCTCTCCCTCTGCCATCTGCGAGTGGCGCAGACTCACGGCGAGAGGCGGGGTGCGGCCGTCCCCGCTCCGCGGCAGCCTGCGCATGGCGCTGGTTTCCAGGCGGTGATCACCCCCTGGTGAGGCCCCTGGTTCTCTCCCCGCCGCAGTCCGCAAATGACTGCGCCCGAGTTTGAAAGCTGAGGATAAACCCCGAAATGTCACTGCGCTCTCTTCTCCCGCCCTGCCTGCTGGGCGGCCTTTGCCCCTCTGCGATTGTGCCCAGGCGCGCACAGCCTCTCACGGGCCTTTGGAGGACTCTGTCTCGGGCGTCTGGACGTGGCATTTTCTCTCCCAGAACACGCTTCCCACTCCTTCTCCTTTCATCTGCTTGACTCTATTTTTCTACATCTGGAGATGTGTTTGATTGACCCAACAATCATCCATACTTTCGCAGGACGATGCGATGCTTTGATTCATGTGTAGGTCGGGCAGTAATTGAATCAGGGTGATTAGCATATTAATCGCTAAACTTACATCATTTCTTTGTGGCAAATACATTCAAAATCCTCTCCTGCATCTCTTTTGAGGTATACTATGGATTATTGTTACCTCTGCCCGTTCTGCTGTGCTCTTCTTACACAACCCTAGCATCGTACCTGTTGGCCATCCTTTCCCCTTCCCTCCTCCCTCCGCTCTGTCTCTGCTGAGCTGTTCTCCTCCCAGCTCCCACCGGAACCGCGCCCTGAGACCCCGCGTGTGAGTGTGGGACATGCAGGGTTTGCTCCCCCCAGAACTTAGCTCCCATGGCTTTTCCCGACAGAGCCTCCTGCCAACCCTGCCAGAGATCATTTCGATCTCCACTCTTTTGAGAGACCATTTCCTCTGTAAAATTTTTCACAATTGGAATTTTACCAGTATTTAACTATTATTTGACTAAGGCCTGACTCTCCAGAAAAACTGCATGCTTTGTTGAGACGTAACGTTGTTTAGTTTGGCTCACAATTGTATCCCCAACACATGACATGGTGCTTAGTGTATAATTGGCACTCAACATTTGTCTAGTAAATAAATGGATAAAAGATAAGGTAAAAGAGACGAAGCAGAGTGATCCAACTGCAAATCTTTCTACTTTGAACTGTAGCATACAGAAAAGTGAGGTTGATAATTGATTTGAAAATAGTCTAGTGTTCCGTTTGAACCTATATGTGTGTTTTAGAAGTAGTAAATGCAGACCTGCGGTAGACCTGTCTCTGAGTCAACGATGCCATGTGATTATTTTATACAGTATCATCAAAGATGGGCCAAGGGGTGGGGAAAGTCTGACTGTATACTAGATACTATTCTAAGAACTTTTATTTTGTCTTTATAACAATAAGACTATGTAATTATCGTCACCATTTTACAGATGAGGAAAATGAGGTCCTGAGAGGTTAAAGAAGCCTCTACTGGTCCCACACACAGGTTAGGTGACCTGCCTAACCCCCCACCAGGGTCTCAGCGTTAGAGAAGTTGTTCGTAGCTCACATTGTTGTCTCATGTGGGTCCCCAGGGAAGGGTCCGTCCACGCTGTCTTTGTTCTCTGTAGTCATTTGGGTACTTAGATTCCTTCCACCTAGTAATTCTTGCATCCTCCAGTTTCCTGATAGACAAGAGAAAAGAGAGATGACCGAGTTCCTAGGAAGTTTTGGTTTCCATAGGCCTGGCTTAGAAGTCTTGCTTATCATTTTCACCCCATTGCATGGGCCAGGGCTCAGCCATGTACTTACTGCTAACTGAAGCGATGCTGGGGTAACTGGTCTACCTGTGTGTCCAGCAGGAAAAGAGGAAGAGGCTTGCTGAAAAGTAGGCAGTGATGGGGCAGGGACTCAAGTTCAGACAGGGAGGCTCTGAATGCCACATCCTTAAGCATTTTGTTTGACTGCATGACCTCTCAGCCTCAGCACGACTGATACTTGGGGCCAAATAACTCCTTGCTGAGAGGGCCATCCTGTGCCCTGTAGGATAATTAGTAACATGCCTTGTGTGTGCTCACTAAGTACTACTAACATCCTGATTCCCCTTCACTGGGACATCAAAACTGGCTGCAAACATTTCCAGATGCCCCTTAGTAGTTACTGTGGGGTGGGCACAGATGCTATACCCTTTACCCCAGTCTTGAGGACCACCTCCCTACTGCCTTTCATCCCGTGATGCCCGTCAGGCAGACAGCCCAGTCCCCGTGATAAACTGAACTCCAGCTAAATCGGATGTCTATGCCAGACAGGACTGTTTAATCATTAGTTCCTTCCTTTTCACCTCCTTGCCTGTGTGTGCTACCCTTGGTCTTACAATGGCATTGGCAGTAACAGCCTTGGCAATCACTTTCTGAGGACAGTCTCCATAATAAAGGTTTTCTGCTGCTGGTAGATAGAGAAAAGCAGCTATGGAAGAGAGTCGTGTCATGTCTTATCGTAGCTCTGCAGTGTATTCTTTTGAGAAATACATTGCCAAATGGAATTGCCTTTCAGAAAAGTATGCTGAAAAATAGAAAATCTTCTCTCTGCATTTTCTTTATTTCTGCCATTGCCATGTATTTTATTTTTATGAAACCCATAAATATTGAAGTGAAATTAGATATGGACCACTTTGCAGCAAAAGAATCAGAAATATTCGCTATGTTGTATGTGCATGTGTGAAAAAATAAGTACGCATCCACAACTCCATGGGAGTTTTTCAGGGTGCCGGGGCATCACAAGTAAATAAGTAGTCAGAGATCCCTAGAACTTAGACTTTAACCGGGGATGACTGGCAACAGATTATAAACCAGCAGTGGTCAACCAGAGGTGATTTGGCCACGTCTGGAAATACATTTGGTTGTCACAAAGAAGCGGGGAGATTGCTCCTGGCCTCTCATGGGCAGAGGCCATGGTTGCTATCAAATATCCCATAATACCCAGGATGGCCCACGCCCCCAAAACTCTCCTGAAGCACAAGTCAATAGTGACAAGGTAAACCTTTTTTTAAAGAAGTCCGTTTCAAAGCATTTGAAAAGGCGATAATCGTGATGGGTAAAAGGAATGGAGAGTTCTGACTGGGGCATGAGGTACAGGTTGTAGTTTTTAAGTTCAGTGTTTATTTATCTTCTTCAGGTCGGGTGACTCATAGAAAGTGTGTAGGGGGTGGGGGGAAGTTTGCAGGGGATCATGCAGGGAAGGGAAACAGTTTCAGGGAGGGTAGCAGCCAGTCTGGGTGGTTTGAGAAAGAGAAAGAAGGCCCTGGTGGCTGGAGCAGAAGCGACAAGAAGAAGGGTCACAGTGATGAGTTGGAGGGGTGAGAGGGCACCAGTCACATACGGCCTCCGGGGCCACGGTGAGGATTTGGGCTTTTGTAGAATGATGACGGTGTAACTGAACATCCGACTCATCTGTTAAGAATAAATCTTGGGAACAGGCAGGGACCGGTAAGGAGGCAACTGCAGTCATCCAAGAGAGACACGATGTGTTACGTATGTTTTCTTCAAGTTTCTGTTTTCAAAACATATCATGAAAATATATAGCAATGTAGAACTCAACATTGACCCAATTTTTTGCAAACCTTGATTGTGCACAGAGCATTTTAGCTCACGTGTCCCAGAAGGGAGTGAGGCAGAGCTGGCGTGCTGTCACCGCTGAAGGGCAGAGCTGGCCTCCAGCGTCGGGTCCTGTCATCGTGGTGAATCATCTCTAATCCCCAGAGGACACAAATGCACAGTGAAAAATGCTGTCAACCAGTCAGTCAACTGTGGCCTTCCTCTCCAACATGAATTCTCACATGGCTTTTTGATTCATTTTTGGCTCCAGTTCTGCTAACTGATAAACCATTTTCTCTATCAAAGACCTTCTGGTTATTGAATTTTGTTATCAAGATTAATGCCTGATCCCAAGATTTTTAATTCATGTATCACGCTTTTCAATTCATGTATCAAGTGAAATATATAAAATGGGCATTAAAAAAGGCCACACCATATGCATTTTGCTTACGTGCCCTTTTCCTCCTCCTATGCTGACTCAAGAATAACAAAACAGCCTGGGGAATCACAGAACAACACAGCTCTTGGGGATTAAAAATGCAGTAACTGTGGCAGAATGGGTGTTGAGGTCATCAAGAGGAAACACTGCCGGAAGCACAGTGGGTGAGAGGGTCTCCGTATTGTCCCTTTGATGCCTTCTTAGCATTTGATTTTGTTCTCAGCATAGCAGCCCAGCGGCCCATGGAGGCAAGTCTTAGATGAAAGTAATCAATCACTCAAACAGCAGGAGCGACAACATCAAGAATAAAAGCGCTAACGAGCACCAGTTACTGACCAGCTCCTGGACCCCAGAGTTACCCCACGGACACGTGAGGGTTGGACAGACTGAACGGCTGGCTCCACATTGCTCTGCTCACTGTGAGACCAGTGAACAGGAGGGCAGAGTGTTTTCCCCACAGTGCTTCCACCTCCACAACGCATCTGCCTGGCATGAGCGGAGCCCAAGTGCAATTTTTCAGCCACCTTAAGGGTGAGCCCGTGGGTCTGAGGTCTTCTCTTTGCCTTAGTGATTTATCGTGAAAGCATTGCATGCAAGAGACAGATAAAATAAAGAGGTAACTAGCAATAAATGTTTTATACAACAGCGTAGGCATTCGAGTGCAGGGAAAAAATTAGCTCAAAAAATAGCTTCCGTGACCTCTGTATCTGTATCTGTAATTCTTCACAATCAGGCTTGCAGCCTAGTGCACAGGGTGAAAGGGAGACACATAGGAAGCCATGTGGCTCTGATTGTCGGTGGCGGGGAAGCAGTCCCTTTGATAAAGAGATACTCTTCCTAGCATTTGACCCTGAAATAAAATTCATGCATGGTGACACTGAAGACTCAGAATAAAACAGTGGGCAATAACCTCAGTAAACTCCTTGTGTTATGTGGCCTGGGGGCTTTCCCGGAGGTTGTTTCTGGAAGCGCCTTCAAGATGCTTCTGGAAAATTAACTGATCATAGTCCTAGTATTCTGGAGGAGTTTAAGCAAGGTACCCAGAAAAATAGGCCAGCACACCCTAAGTTCACCTAATTCAGTCATTGGAACTTCGTTTCACAAAAGTTTAAAGTCGAGAACTGATTAAAAAGCAAATCCCTTTAGTTCTATTGGACTGTGTGCATATTTGAGAGGCAAGAAGAGCAAGGTGCTGTGTACACATTTGCCCTGTCAGTCAGCAGACGGTGCCGTGTGAGCAGTGTCTGGTGTCATCAATGCTGGGCCTACTGGGTGCTTACCAGTGACAACTGGACAGCCACCTACACATCTGACCTCCCAGAGAGCTCTCCATCTTCCTAACTGCAGTGCAAACTGAAGTTGTCAGCACTGTAGTCATTTTATCGGATCTTTTACTCGCATAACACCCCCCCCAACTCAGCTTCAGAAAAGATAATTCAATAGAATCACATGGCATTTCCTGCAGCAATATAACAGACATCATTTATTCGGTGCTGACTGCGTTCTAGGCTCTTCCGAGTTATAAATGTAGTTAGTCCTTTAAGTAAAGTATGGTCATTATCCCCTACTTTTACAGAGTAAGAAACCAAGGCCCAGGAAGGCAAAATAACTTATTCAAGATCATACAGTTGGTAGGTGTCAGGGCTCGGGCTTGGGTTCCCAAGCCAGGCACTCCGGCCCCTTTCCTATGTAACTTCACACTACATTTTCATCATTTTCTTTGACTGCTTTAACAAGTTACCATTAACTTAGTTGCTTGAAATGACACGATTTATCATCTTGCAGTTCTGGAGCTTGAGCTCCACACATAGGTCTCCCTGGGCTACAGATCATGTGTGGCAGGGCTGCTTTCCCTTCTGGAGCCCTGGGGGAGAATCTCTTCCTTTGCCTTTTCTGGCTCCTTGTAAATGCTGCCGTCACCAGCTCATGGCCAAGGCATACCCTTAGTCAGCGTCACACCCTCTGACTTTGCTTCTGTCCTCACTGCTCCTTCTTGGACTCTTGTCCACCTTTTCCATTTTAGAGATCCTTGCGATGACTTTAGGCCCAACAGAAAAATCTCTTGTGGTCTGTTTCATGTTGCTATATCATAGTACCAGAAACTGGATCCTTCCTAAAGAAAAGAGGTTTCGGTAGCTCACAGTCCTGGAGATCCAAGGGCATGACTTGTGGCTAAGAGCATCACATGGTGAGAGAGCAGTCACCTGGCAAAAGAGAAAGCAAGAGAGTAGGGGAGGAGCCAGGCCTGCTCTTTGATAACCACCTGCTTTTGTGGGACTAATCCACCTCCTTCAAAACCTGCCCTGGTCTATAAGGCCACCTCTGCAAGGTGCCAGCACTTTGCAATTCCTTTGCACAAGCAACCACCCATCCAGGTGAGCTTCAGTGGGGAAGAACCATCACACTCGTTGTCTTAAAGTCAGGTGATTAGCAGTCTTCCTTCCCCCTGCAGCCTAATTCTCCTTTGCCACATAGCTTGACATAGTCACAAGTTAGGGTGGAGACATCTTCGGGAGACCATTATTTTGCCTAGCACAGCTCACAGAGTCCCGGGGGTGGGAACAGAGCCCAGTGTTGATGGGTGGGAAGAAAAGAAAGAAAGGAGGATGGGAGGTAGCTGTAAGATTTGGCGGCAGTCACCGACATTACATATGTAAAGGATATAGTCTAACACCTAGCGTATTGAAAAAATCAATAAATGAACATTATTATTATTGTTGTTGTTGTTGTTGTCATTGTCATTGTTACTGAGAATCCTTGAGATGCTCTCTGATGAAAACTGGACCAGCATTCATTTTAAACTAAATGTTACTCAGCCTTCCAAATACGTTGCTATTTCACATTAATTCGTTGGTAATGCATATTCGTACTTGTTTCTTAAACCTTCTCAGCATAGATATCTGAAAACACTAATTCCTCTAGCGTGTACTTTGTATTTTCTTTCCAGGCATTTGGAGTTTTTCTGTTGTTTCCATTGATCTGAAACCTTTCGCGAGTCCTTTAGGCAGCAGAGATACTGAGATCAATTTAGGTAGGATTAATGTCCGCTCGGTCCCGCCTCAACTGGGGCAGCCTCGGCATGCTTGCTCTGTTTAGTTACTTATTGGCGTTAGGGTCCTCAGTGTGCAGGTCGTTTGCCTGGGTCTGTGGAGTCGTGGCAAATGCATCCATGTTCTGGAACAAGACATGAAGCCCAAGATTGGGTTTTCTGAAGGTCATGTGTAGGACATAAAGCGTTTGGTGTAAGGGACAAACAGGTCAGCTAATCACCTGGGAAAAGCATACCTTCAAGTGCTTGGGGGTTTAGCAGCGAGGCTATTCTCTTAATATTTAGGAGGCCATCTGTGATAAGTCATTTGGAGACATTTTAGTGCATTTGTCCATCTTTAAATACCTAACTTTTCCCATTTCTCAACTGTGTCACTCAACAAATATTTTCAGTGTCTATCACATGCCAAGTATTGTGCTAGAGAAATGTGTTACTATGTGTTCACAGGTATATGCATGTTTTATTTAAAATTCTAAGCATATTAAATTTTATGGTCCATGATCCTTGTTTTACAGAAAGTGGCACAGAGGCTCAGAGACATCAGATTCTTTACCCAAGGTCACACGGTCACGAGTAGACACAGGACTTAAACCCCAACCTGACTGCACACTCGTCCTCCTTCCTTGACGCCACACTTAGTATTTATTGAGCACTTACTAGGTCTAGGCTACACACGCGGCTCACAGTGTTGTTATCGCCGTTGAGAGCTGGACGGGGGGCGGCCTCGCAGTCGGAGAAGGTGAGAGAAGTACATTCCCCAGCTCTCTAAGGGCAGGGCCCGGAATGGCGCCTGGTCCATCTGAGCGCGGCCCCTTTCGGGAGAAGGTATCGAAATCGAACCTGGGCAGGCGGTAGTGTGTTCAAATGATGCCACCCTGGGACCATGCTCGAGGCGTCCTGGTCCCCGGGGAAGCAGCCCCTTCTCCCTCCCCGCTCCCTCGCCCTCAGCGCACACTCACACTGCGGGTTTCCTGTTCCCTGCGCCACGTTAGAGCCATCGCCACTGCACACCCGCGACCTTGCCACCACCGGCCTCCTCGCCGCCCACCCCCCGGTGCTTGGGGGCCTCCAGCCTCTCTTCCGGCCTTGCTGCCATCCCCGGAGCGGAAGGGACCACTGTCTCTTGCGTGAACAATGATGAAAGGGCCCAGGCGCTCGTCTTTCCTCGCCACCGGCCCGCCTGCCACGCTCAGGTCGCCGGTCACCTGGAAGGCTCCTACCCCGGTTCCTACAGCTCCTTCGAGCTCCTTCCTTGGGCGGAAGCAGCCTTTTCCCAGTGTTGGCCGCCCACGGGCTGGCGAGCAGGACCCAGGCCGCTGCAGCCTGGGCGAGAGGCAGGCGCAGCACTGCTTTCCTGCCTCGTAGATCTCACAGTGCCCTCGCGCCTGGGGCAGAAAGCTCGAGCTCCTCAGCAAGGCACCCCGAACTGCTTCTCCAGCTTCTCCCCTCCTCTCGGCCTCCTGGGCTGGACGCTCCCGCACCACAGCCAGGGAGTTTGCTGAAGCATCGCCTAACAACTGTTCTTTCTCCCCGGGGCCACTGTGCCCTTGCTGTCTGGTGAACTCTCCCGTCAGGAGCAAGTTCAGGTGTCATCCTCCTTTTACGCAGACGGTGCAGGACTGCGGTACTCGTGGGCCTTGGCGAAAGCCTTGGCTGTGGCACTGACTGTATTGTGCCCCGGTTGTCTGTCTCTGTGTCCCGTGCTGCTCAGAGGCCAGTGCGACAGCCAGGGGTAATTACGAGGGAGCTGCTGTCTTCACTTGGGCTTCTGAGAGGACACAAAGGGAAGCCACATACTTGGTCCTCAGCAACCACTGATTACCAGCCTGTCCTGGCCTCCCTTCAGACCCTCTGTCACTCGGGTGCCTCCTCTCCCGACCCCCACAGAAACAGTCCTCCAACCTCCACCACGGCCTGCCCAGATTTTCCTCTCCCTCCACCTCTCCTCCTCACCCCGCCAGGCTCCTCCCTCTCTCCTGTCGCGTTGGTGTGAGGACCGCACAGCTTCTCCAGCAGGCAAAGCGCACCTATCCTCTTCCCGCCCTGACCTCCAGGTGCTCGGCGATGGGTTAGGGATGGTACCAGTCACGTCAGTGCTGGGTAACAAACCTCAAACCCAGGGGCGTACTCCACGATGCATTTCCGGCTCATGGAGCATCTTAGCTGTGAATCGGTGGGGGGCTGCTCCACTTGTCTTCTCTGCTAGGAGATCCGGGGTGAAGAAGCAGCCATACTTAGGAGACAGAGTCTCATGGGAGAGGAAGAAGTGTATGCTCCTGCTCCCTTGGCCCGAACAGGTCTTACGGTCAGGAATGGTATCAGGGGGACGGGGAATCATGCCGGTTGCACGATGATGGGTAAAGACACAAGAGCCTCACGAGCAAAGCAGCAAATGGGCAATCATGATCCAATATACCCATATTAATTATTTTTTTGGCCTTCTGTGTATTTATAAAATAGGTAACTCGTTCATGTTTGAGTTCTTCTAGGACTCAGGTGATGTCTTACGCTGTTTCACTTTGTCTTAAACCCTTAGCGTATTTTTAGTGAAGGCAATTTCCATGCAAGCTAACAAAAGCCATGGGAGATGGACGCTCCTGGAGGGTAGAGAGGAGACTTGGGATGGTGGCATTTCAGAATTCAAATTCAGAAACCGTCTTTGGCCGGTGGCGACATTCAGATTCGTAACCAGGGAAAAGAGATGGCTACTGATGTGGTGTGTGACATCTCGGGAGAGAGAGCAGCCCTTCCCCTCCCCCTCCCCCTCCCCCTTCCCCTCCCCCTCCCCCTCCCCTCCTCCTCCTCGAATAGCTCTCCCCCCACCCCTGGGGCCCCATTTGGC
>RJWM01011723.1:0-58887 GCA_004363535.1 Dasyprocta punctata | reverse complement strand
GTTTGGAAGTGGCCTCCATAAATTGAGGAAGCTGAAATTGAGCAATGGGTGGCCAGAAGGTGAGCCATTTCCTAGGTAGAAGCAGCTGGATTTTGACCATTAGACATGAAGTCTGAAGGAAAGTGAGTCAGAATGTTGAAAGGAGTAGGCAAGCTGGAAGTTCTCTCTTAGAGTTAGGACCACAAAGGAAGAAGCAGGCTTGAAAGTAGATAGAAGGGAAAAAGATGCATTTGTGTGCACAGAGCTTGAATTTGATGCCTGTCAGAGGACAGACAGAAATTGGTGATGATATTAATGATTTGCCTTTGGTAATATTTCAGAAATATTCAAGAGTTTTTCAAATAAAAAGTTCTAGAGCTTTTTATACGTACTACTTTTCTGTGATGCTTCGCTTTTTTTCTGACTCATACCTACTTCTGTCAGCTTGGATGAGAGATTACTATCAACAGAATCTCTGCTTGGGGAATGCAAATTTATCTGTGCATGTTACAAGTCCAGTTTTTGAAGATGTTAATCCTTCAGTAGAAATGTTTTATACAAATACTATAATAGCACCTTTTTTTTTTTTTTTTTTTGAGACAGGGTTTCACTATGCAGTTCAGGCCAGCCTTGAACTCACTTGGTAGCCCAGTCTGACCTTGAACTCGCAGCAATCCTCTTGCCTCCACCATCATGCCTGGTGGTACTGTAACATTTTTGAAAAGCTTCATAGTCATTGGTGATCATCATAGTTTTCTTTTGTCAGGGCTGGGGGTGTAGCTCAGTAGTAGAGCCCTTGCGTAGCATGTACGAAGTCCTGAGTTTAATCCCCAATACCATTAAAAAAAAAAAGCAGTAAAAGAAAGGGAGAGAGGGAGGAAAGGGGAAAAGAAAGAAAGAAAAGGAAAGGGGAGAAAAGGAAAGAAAAGAAAACAAAAGAAAGAAAAAGACTAAAAAGTTTGTTCATCAGAATTGTGAAATAAGTCAGGCACAGAAAGACATCTACCACGTGATTTCACTCCTATATGTGATCTAAAAACATTGATCTCCTACCAGTTCAGAGTAGAATGGTGATTGCCAGGAAGCAGGGAAAGTAGTGGGCGAGATGGGAAAGTTTGGTCAGTGAGTGCTGTGTTACAGTGAGGTAGGAGCAAGAAGCTCTGGTGTATTATTGCACAGTATGTTGACTGTAGTTAATAGTAATATACTGTACATTTCAAAAAGCTAACAGAAGTGGGCACACATCTGTGATTCCAGCACTTAGGAGGCTGCAGCAAGAACATCAAGAATTTGAGGCCAGGCTGAACTATATATAGCAAGACCCTGTCTAAAGAAAAAATACACAAAAACTAGAAGGACTTTTAAAGTTTTCACCATAAAGTAATGATGAACATTTGAGAGGTAGATGTGTTTAATATGACTTAGACACTACCAAGTATACTTGAATTGAAATGGTACCCTCCAACACAATTTTTATATTTTTATGTATCTTAAAATATAAAATTACGTGTCACTTTGTCTTGAGGTATTTTGCAGAGGTGCTTATTCTCATGGCCTTGTCACTTTTTTGTCTTTTCAGAACTTGACAGCCCAGAAGAGTTAGGGAAAAAACGGATCTGCAGGATTATCACCAAGGATTTCCCCCAGTATTTTGCAGTGGTTTCTCGGATTAAGCAGGAAAGCAACCAGATTGGTCCTGAAGGTGGAATTCTGAGCAGCACTACTGTGCCCCTGGTCCAGGCATCTTTCCCAGAGGGTGCTTTAACCAAGAGGATTCGAGTGGGCCTCCAGGTACTGTTCAGGAGGAGGCACCCTTTTCACAAGTGCTGTCTTCCTCAGCACATACAGAGGGCATGTGAGTGTGTTCCGCTCGGGACACTGTCATTGTAACTCGTCCTCAGTGACATTGCTAATTAGGCCATTCTGAGAATAAGTAGTCTCTTTCAACTGAAAAGCATGCCATATAAACTTAACTTAGTGTCCAGTTGAAAAAGATTTTATATTTTGGAGTTTTTCTGTTTAAAAGTCTCAGCAGGTTTCTGAGAAAGGATAATGTTGTCACCCATAAGTTGTTGGACTCAAGTGTGTGGAGCAGCTTACTGAAACTTGATGTATAATATGCCACTGTTGGGGTTTAAGTAAATCATAAATGCTGGGTTTCATTCAAACCAGTTGAAACTTATTTTAGTTTAGAAAGTTGACTGGCAATCTTGGCAAGAATGATTTTTATGTTTATTCATTTTAGTTAATTTAGACCTTAGCTAGTTCTTTTTCTTCCTAATTGAATAAGGAAAATGAACTGCAAATAACTCATTTTGTGGTATTAATTAATGTAGTAATTAACAGTTTAGCTGGAAATTCATGCTATTTTTGTGAGGCTGAAATCTCACACTCCTGAGAGCGATGGAATTCTTTTCAACCCCGCATGCTAAACCCTGGAGCCCCTTTAGTAAACACTTGGAGCCAGAGACCACCTTACCTTTACTTAGTGTGAAGTACCTTCCCTCTGTCTCTCATGCTGAATTATCTTTCCAGCTAGGAAAGAAACTGAAAGGAGTAAATTAGGCTCATACACTAGAATTTAAATCCCTTGAAATGTTGGATGGCCTTTTTGTTCCATCCCTAAAAGTTTCAACTTTTGCATAAGTACAGGTTGATTTTGTGAGGTTTTATGGAATGTCCTGCGTAAGTTTAAAGTGCATTGAACTAAATATTTGTTGTCTTTGACTTTGCACTTCTCTGCTCTGAGATTTGCTGCCTGTTTGCCATGCAAACCAGTACCATCTGTGTTCTAGTAAGGAACTAGGCTGACTTGTTCCTGCCATGGGGTAGCTCCTTTGGTTTTATTTTGTCATGTCTTCCTAAAATAGAAAAGATAAAGAAGAAAAGCATTTATTGTCATGGTGTGTCAGACTGTTGTCTTTCTCCTGTGAAAAGTCAACTTTCTGTTAGAAAAAAAAAAGTCTAGTTTCAGTTAAGGATCTTTTGCTTTCTTTAGGCCCAACCTGTTCCAGATGAAATTGTAAAGAAGATCCTTGGAAACAAAGCAACGTTTAGCCCAATTGTCACTGTGGAGCCAAGAAGGAGGAAATTCCATAAACCAATCACCATGACCATTCCTGTGCCCCCACCCTCCGGGGAAGGTGTATCCAATGGATACCAGGGAGACATGACGCCCAACCTACGCCTTCTCTGCAGCATTACAGGTGTGGTTAAACTGTACTTCCTGTGGATTTACAGTGATTCTGTGTGATGACATAAGACCTTTGAAATATCCATGCCAACAATGTAAGAGTAGGATATAAAGGATAAAATATTCTTTTCTACCACCTCATCCCTTTTATTCCCAGAATAATTTTTTTTTTAAGATGATGGACTTGTGACTCATTTTTGTTTTGTTTTGTTTTGTTTTGTTTTTGGTACCAGGAATTGAACTCAGGATCTTGTGCTTGCCAGGCAGGTGCTGTGTCACTGAGCTATATCCCTGGCCCCCATGACTCATTTAACATTCAGGGTTATCCTTTTCCTGATATTAAGTTTAGTATCAGTAAGAGTCTCTTTAGGATTGTTGAGGTATTATCGATTCTACTAGAGCAAGCAGTTAGGAAATTTCTCAGTGATCTAGACACAAGCAGTGAAGCTAGCAGAACTCTTTAGACCACCAGGAACTTGAATGGACTGCGGGGAAAGTAGAACATTAGTAATAGGGCAGTGTTGAACTTGTGATCGTTTTGACAGATTCTCTTCACCAGTGAAATCCAGTCAGCTAAACAGCCAGGGATTGGGGAACCACATGTACCTAGAATCCAAACCCCAATTCATCCTTTGATTATCCTGATCCATTTTTTTTTAACTCATGTCCAAAATCTTTGATGGTAGGCTTTGTTTTATTTTTTTGAGGAGTAATTTTAATGGCAGATTCCACCTTTTTCCCTGGAAAAGTAAATGGTTCAGTTAGGTATAAAATGAGTTCCTTCCTAACTGGGCTTGTGACACAAGCCTGTATGTAATCTCAGCACTTGGAAGGCTGAGGTAGAAGGATTGCTGTGAGTTTGAAAATTTAATAATAATTTACAAAGACAGCATGATAAGTGGGTAAAAGTATAAACAGAGAGTAGAGGAAATCTACCTTCAGTACATACCACTCAACTGAAAAAGCGTTTGAAGTTTTGCCAGGTACTGGCTATGCAGGGAGCAGAGCAGGATAATAATAAAAAGTTTACAACAAGCATCTCCCTAATAAAATGTAATAAAATCAACATTATCTGCTACTATTCTCCCAGGGGGCACCTCGCCTGCTCAGTGGGAAGACATCACAGGAACAACACCTTTGACATTTATAAAGGATTGTGTCTCTTTTACAACCAATGTTTCTGCCAGGTATGAAAACACAGATTCTGAAAGGCACTAGAGAATTGGTTTGTTCATTTTATTATGTTTTGGGAAGTAAAAACTGTTGTGCTCTATAGCGGTGTTATTTTTATACTATTTGTTTTCCATTTTGAGGGAAAGGAGAGAGCATCCTTAGTATTTACCTGCAAAAATATCAAATAATAAATAACAAGTTTTCTGTGTGGATGAAGAGGGTAAATGTCTTTGCTGTTTAAACAAGCAACTTAATAATAGTTTAATTCCCTTACACGCATGATTTTGTTGTTATTTGTTTTGGTACTGGGGATCAAACTCAGGGCATATGCATATGCTAAGCATGTTCTCTGCCACTGAGCTACACCCCTAGCCCCTGATTTTTTAAATTAACAAGAATTTTTCTTTAAGATGTAGCTTTTGTATCATATTCTCGTACTTCTGTTTTGTTTGTTTCAGATTTTGGCTTGCAGACTGCCATCAAGTTTTAGAAACTGTTGGGTTAGCCACACAACTGTACAGAGAATTAATATGTGTTCCATATATGGCCAAGTTTGTTGTGTTTGCCAAAATGAATGATCCTGTAGAATCTTCCCTGCGATGTTTCTGTATGACAGATGACAAAGTTGACAAAACTTTAGAACAACAAGAGAATTTTGAGGAAGTTGCAAGAAGCAAAGATATTGAGGTAACTTGTCTGTGAAAACAACTCAATCTAATAGTTTTCTCCAGCTACAAGTTTCTGTCGTGAGGCCATAATAGTAGTCACTACGTATTAAGTACATTACTGATTTTACTTTTGATTTAACAATTGATGTAGGTTCATTCCCAAATTATTTTAAACATCTTTGAGATTATTTCTGTTGGTTAAAATGTCACACAAAGGAATCTAAATTATGGCTACTAGAGTTGTCTTATTTTCATTGTTACCATCGACACTTATTACTGTCATTTTCCTTTTTCAAACCTAGTGATCATGTCGGTATCCAAAGCAAAAAAAAAATTTTCTCAAAGTCTATAAAAATAAGTGATGACACCAGGCACTTTTTCAAATATGTTTAAAAGTGCCAGAACAAAAATATAGAATTCTATTTTACACATGCCCATAGTCATGATTTCCAGTCACAACTGCTGGACTATAACTCTACAGAATGGTTTTTATGACAAATAATATTATGAAAGTAATTTCCTAATGAGGAAGCAAATATGACAACATGTCTTTCAATATTAGATGATTTAAAATCTCAAAATTCTTCTAACTCATATTAGTACTAAATTATGCATTTCTTTTACTCTCAAGGTTCTGGAAGGAAAACCTATTTATGTTGATTGTTATGGAAATCTGGCTCCCCTTACCAAAGGAGGACAGCAACTTGTTTTTAACTTTTATGCTTTTAAAGAAAATAGACTGCCATTCTCCATCAAGGTAAATCATCTTCAACAGAGATTGTGAATTTAAAAAATAAATAAGTAAAAACAAAGCTCTTAGAGAATTAAAAGATTTTAATGGTTTAGCTTGAAATTTTCCACCAAACCTGAACGCCTAAGAACAAGATCAGATTCAGTAAAGCTTTCTAACTAGTAAAAACAGTTTTTACCTTTAAAAAAATGTATGAGTCATTTATATTTAAGGAATTGTTTGTAAAACCAAACAAGGATAAATTCACCGTATCTGGTTAACGTTCAGTAATCAAAGAAATGGATAGCACACCTGTAATGCCAGCACTTGAGAGGCTGAGGCAGGAGAATCACTGTGAGTTTAAGGGCAGCCTGGACTACCTAAACAAGTCTGAACTACAGCCAGCCTGAACTACACAGAGAAACCCTGTAGCACAGGAAAAAAAAAAAAAAAGGAAAGGATGAAATCTAGATTGAGTAGTCAAGTTTCATTTCCATTTCTGAGGGAGACCGCAGATATTCTTGAGACACCCTCTTCCTCCTTAGTGAATAGAAGTCAGGGTAGTTGTTTCATTATTATTTTTATCTGCTGATATTGTTTTATGTTATAAAACCTGAAGCTTTGAGAGAAAGAAATTATTAGGCAGGGAGAAAATCCACATACCCCAGACTCTACTGTGAATTGTCAGGATAAGACAAGCGGACACATAGTCCTGTTGTTTAAGCTCAGAACTGGGCCCCTAAATCTCGCCCAGTTCAACTGTGACCAACCTGGTTGACATATAATTGCCATTATCTTTTCCTTTTATCTTTCCTATTTATAAGAGGCCTTCATAGAAAAACACATTTTATTCTTACACAGACAGGAATCCTGAGAACAGTCTTTTTCTGTAACTATGTCAACTACCTAAATTCTTCTAGATTAGAGACACCAGCCAAGAGCCCTGTGGTCGTCTGTCTTTTCTGAAAGAACCAAAGACAACAAAAGGACTGCCTCAAACAGCAGTTTGCAACTTAAATATTACTCTACCAGCGCATAAAAAGGTATCTTTTAACACTGGTTCATTTTAATTTCTTTCCCTGGTCTTGAAAAAGTGGGTCCTTGGTGTGCAATGAAGGAATGCCTTGTAACAGAATTAAAGCTCTTGAAACTTAAATTTTATTAGTCTCCTTGTGTAGATTGACTAAGTCTTGTTACTGTGGTGTCAAATTCTTATAGTTTGTATGACAGAGTCCTCTGTTTATCGCTTCTGCTGCGAGTTCATAGATTTTTTATGCTTTCAAATAGCATCACACATTACTTTGCTGTGGATGTACAGTTGATATTTTTTCGTTGGCTTTTGATTTGCTTTGCTTTCTAAACCAGCTTGCATTTTGTGCTCCCTACTCAGTCCTTTTCATATCCTGATATTCTTTTCCCTGCTGTCCATTATAATATTCCTTGTCTCTGCAATGCATCTTGGGACCAAAAGGAGACAGAGTCAGATCAAGATGATGAGGTAATTTAAACACTTCTGCTTTTATTCTCTCAGAAGTAGAACAGATATTGAAAATGTATAGAAGAGGGCTGAAATGTGGGAAATATACAAGCTATATTTGTTGTAGGCCTTAGCTTATGTGAGGTAAAGAGTACATATTTTTCTTTAAACGTAGTTCACTTTCTCCACATCTACATAAGAGTATGTCAGTGTAGTCCACAAAACTATAATCCAACTAATGATTTTAAAAGAAAAGCTAAAATTATTTAAACATTTTAAAATGTAACTGGCATGTATATTTTTCATCAGTTTCACCAGCATATTTTATTATCTACTACTATCCTTTCATGCACTGTTATAACTTTTAAATCAGGGTCGTGATTAATGCATGAAACTTTACTGTAGAAATCAGTTTATGTTTTACATTTCTTTGCCAGTTGTTGTTGATAGACTTTTGCTATTCTAGCTAAAGAAATTTATCTTGACCAGTTTTAAAGAATCAAATTGTTCAGTTTAGTTTTAGAAGAAATTTGCCTAAGTTATCTCCTACTATTTCTCCAAGTTATATGCTAGTTGGATTTTAAAAGCCCACACACCAGTAATAGAGACAGTAACCTTAGGACTCAGTAACTTTATTGCTAGTAAAACCATTCCCATGTTTTGAATCTCTTCCTCTATACTTTATGCATATTAACATATAGAAACTACACGGTAATAGTAGTAGTTTGGAATAGTAAACTGTGTGTTCCTTTTTCTCTTGAATGTACTCACGTAGTGAGTGTACTTTGTGATATCTGTGCTTTCAGTATGAACGACTTTGGGAAAAACTTACTGCTCAGTACCAGAAGTCTCTGTGATGCTCGTCTTTTATTTGTAGTTCCCTGTAGTCTGCTGTGTTTTGCTAAATCAGGGTTATTTGGTTGAGATATTGGGGTGGAGTTGTAGAATCCCAGTAGGAATGTAACTTTTTTTCAAGAGGAAAATGCTAACGAAGAAAAATAAGGATAATCAAGACTACAAAATGTCATCAAAATTGTGAAAATGTCACAGAGAATTTGAAAATAGTCTATATTTTTTTTTCTTTTTCAGACTGAGAAAGCAGATAAACGACAGAGCTTTGCATCTTTAGCTTTACGTAAGCGCTACAGCTACTTGACTGAGCCTGGAATGAGTGAGTTTGCTAACACGTTTACTAATCTGTGTGGAATTTTTTTAAGAAGAGACATTTTTTCTATACAAACTAAATTTTAGTGTCATTTGGAAACTCAATAATTAAGAAAAAATTACAGAAAAACCCTATTGTGAAATCTAGGTAATACTTTGTGTATAGCTGAAGATACACAGTACAAACACCTGTAGATCAGAGCTTCAGAAGTTTTGTGTTTTTCAAGCCATTCATTTTCCTTGATGATTGTTAACTATGCTCAGGGGTAAATGGTAATGTTGCTTTAAATCTGTGCTCAGAAGAAAAAAATATTTACTCCTGTATATTTGGGGTAGTAGAAAGTATGGTAAAGTTACTTTGAATGTCTTCTCACTTATCTTAATACAGATTGTTGTACTAGTCCCAGTTCTTTTTCTTCTCATTTTGCAAGAATTTTATATTCTTACCTTCTTATGGTAGCACTTTTATTTACTGATTTCTTGTGTCTTCTGTCTGTCCTCTATTAAAATATTAGTTCTAAGGCTTGTCTTTACTAGACTGGTTAAATCCTTTTATCTCGATGACTGTTTTGGTTCATTGTTAACTGGCTTGCAAGTAAGGTACAGATTCATTCAATCATATGCATTCTCTCTCTCTCTGCCTCCTGTCTCTCCTTGCCACTGCTTTGTAGTTGTCACGTCTGGTGCTAACCACAGCCTTCAAGGTGATGCCCTCTACCAAGGGAACTGAGCACAGAGGGCAGAACCATCTTTGATTGATGTAGACTGGTAACACTTTGAGCTTCTGAGGGCTTCATTTTGAAGAAGATTTATTCAAAGCAATACCTCTAATTAGTCCTTCCTGGTTGTTTCCCATTGATGCATATTTAACTTGAGTTCAGGAAGGTTTGGAAATTTACCATAAGGGCCCACAATTTTCATTTTTCCCATCTTTTCTTAATTCTTTTCTCTGTGAACTAATCTAGCATGCAAAATATGTAGGAAGAAACCACTTCACTGCTTAAATCAGATATCATTAGCATAATCTTCTAAAGTCTAGTTCCTTAACTAGACTTTCATATTCAGGTAACAAATGGGAAATACAAGAGAAATGAAACCCTACCACACTCATGAATGCTTCCTCTGATCTGAATGTCCTCTGTTAGCAGAGATGTCTGAATCCTTTCAGAAACCTAAAGATTGAAATTAACTCCCATTGTCCCAAAGAGCAGGAAGAGGGTATGTGTACAGCGAGATGGTTTTCAGTACAGATAAATATACTGAGTATAAATTTTCTTTGGAATTTTATTTTTCCCTTGAGATCCTCACTGTATTCTGGTTGTCCCCAGCCCAGCCCTGCCCCCAGGCAGTATCCTTAAAGTTTGGACAGGCTTGATGGGCCGGTCACTTTAGTTCAGAGGCACTTGGGGTAGGGAGGTTCCCATCTCATTCTGGTACCTAAGGTGTATATTTGGGGGATACCTGACTCAGAAGATCACAGAGGTGCTAAATGAATAAGCTACCTTATTAGGGAGCTACAGTTAGGAACATGCACTTGTCTTTTGACTGAAAGAAGGGGATAGTTTTCTCTTGTTTTATGAAACAGCACCTAAAAAGGTGATGAACAGGAATGGAAAGGAATAAAAAGAGACTGAAAGAAAACTGAGGCGATGTCATGGTCTCTGAATTGGTGTTAGAACTTCAAGTGAAAGGCAATGTTTCCTCATCAACTTACCCCATACCCACATCCCCCGAAAAAGATACTAATGTAGTTGACTTCACATCCAGAACTTCCTTTGATATAGAGCATCACAAAATGTGTGTCATTAAAACATAGATGTATAAATGATTGGTAAGTTGGTTGTTCCTTGCAAAGTATAAAACCATAGACATGGTTCAGAAGACTTTGCTTAATAGAGCCAGTCTTCAGTAGCAAAGAAGATATGCTTCTCCAGTTTCTGGTAGCTATAGAATTCTACCAGGTGCAGTAGTACACACTTGTAATTCCAACTACTTAGAAGGCTGAGGCAGGAAGATTGCAAGTTTGAGGCCAGCCTGGATGATTTGGTGAGATCCTGTCTCATAAAAATCCAAAAGGGCTGGTGATGCAGCTTAGTGGTAGAGTGCTTGCCTTTTATGCTTCAGGTCCTGGGTTCAATGCCCAGTACTACAGATTGTTTTAAGATATGAACTAAATCCAAAGGATTGAAATCAAGGACTCCCCAAATCATTCATCTGTAATGTAGCATTTCCCAAAAGAGTTAAGCAATATAATATTGAGAATTATGGCAAGGAGAGGGTAATGAGTAGATGAATTTTTCCTTAGTTCTTCCATTTTCCTTAGAATAATATGTAAGCCTAGTAAAGGATATATTCTGAATATTTGACTTTAAATGTGTACTAGGAATGAAACTCTTCACTCTTACGAGAGTAGCTGCTAATCCAAGGACTATATTGTAGCAGTGGCACGGGCACAGCGTGAAGAAGATGAAGCAGATTCTCATTTTCTCTTCAAGTTTCACTGTTCTGAACCATTGCTTTCTTGGAGCAAGCCTATCCTCAACTTTGACCTAGAACATTAATCCTTGGCAGGCATTCCAAATCTCTGTGACCAGCTCGGTTTGTTTGTTAGAGTTGTAGAAGCAGAGAGGACTAAGTATGTGTTTGCTCTCCCCAGCGAGTGTGCTTACTTCATTTGTGTGTTTCTTGCCCCATTGCAAAAGGAATGCTGGTACTACATCCGTCTTTCCTAGTGGTAGGTCTACCTTATGACTGTTCTAGTGCTGGGGTATCAATGAGTCCCATAAATATTCTGGGAAGGCACCAGAATTGGTACCTTTGTAATTTATAAACATATATAAATATATATCTCCATATATACCTTATCCCAGAGGTATTTAAATATGGGGTGTTAAGAATACAACTGTGATTTTTCCCCATGATACCTTTTGAGAATTAAAAGTAGAAAGATTATGAAAAATATGCAATAAACTATGTGCTTTTATTCATAAAAAGACAGCTATAGACATGAATATATTTAGTTTCAGATGTATTTTATAATATGCAGTATTAAATATTTTCCTGAAATCTCAAAAGGTACCAAGACTTCACATCTCATGGAAAAAGTGTACTCTTCTTTCTAAATGGTCTTGTGAAAGTATTTTTAAAGGTTATACATTGTGCATAATATGGCATACAAATTGTATTTCTTCATTGGCTTGTTTGCCATGATATATTGCGCATGATAAAATGTTTTCAGTTGCTTTGCTTGCTTATGGTAACCATGGACCATATTTTCTGTTTTTTTTCTCCCCTTTGTGTGTACATATGCATTTTATATTCATTTCATGTTACATTTTCTTTTCCCCTTCATCAAAAGGAATATACTGCATGGAAAAGATAAATGCAAACATTCCTTTTGTTTTTGGTTTTTGTTTTTGTTTAAAAGTCTGACTCAGAAAATTTCTTGCTCTTATTGGCTTTTTATGGGTGTGGAGCATAACTGAATTGTGCATGGAAGATAAAAATTTAAAATCCAGTGGCTTAACAGTTTGCACACCAGTTGCCTGTCTCTTAATAGTTTCTAGAGTCTGCATGAAATAGGCTTGAGTGGTTTTCTAAAAAAGAATTGAAGCTATTTAATGTATAGATTCAGTTATTGAATGGTTCTAAGTAGGTGCAATCTGTATCATGGAAAGGCTCTAGGAGAGTGAATGTTAGAAATTATTAAAATGAGAGTGCTATGGTTGCACAAAATAAGCATTCCTATACAGGCAAAGCAGAATGGCTACTGAAATTTCAATACCAGCACATAAGAAAGTCAATAGGAAGTAAAGGAACAGTTTTCCATGTGGTTATTTTTCTCATCATTAATTCTTTCCTCATGTTTTCCATTTTTCATTGTTGGCCTATTTGGTTGCAATGTGCCTTTCCTGTCTTTCATTTCCCATTGCTCTGTTTTTTATTTATTAAAGTCATTTTTCTTTTTTTTTAACTTTGAATTAGTTATGTCTGTAGAAATTTTTTTTCTTCTTATTTAATTGTTCCTTTTGCCTCTTCCATTCTGAATCATGCAAACAATTGTACTTGGTTTTGTAATATTTCAAAGTTTACTGACCAATTTTTTTCTCTGGTCTCTCTGTTTCTCAACCATTTTTGTTGATTTTTGTGTTTGATTTCATTTTTAAATTTAAGAAACAGTTGAACGGAGTGCAGGAGCAACAAGATCCCTCCCTACCACTTACTCATACAAGCCATTCTTTTCTACAAGACCATACCAGTCCTGGACAACAGCTCCAATTACAGTGCCCGGGCCAGCCAAGTCAGGCTTCACTTCCTTATCAAGTTCTTCCTCTAATACACCGTCAGCTTCTCCGTTAAAATCAATATGGTCTGTTTCGACTCCTTCTCCAATCAAATCCACGTTAGGCGCATCAACTACGTCTTCAGTTAAATCCATTAGTGATGTGGCATCTCCAATTAGATCTTTTCGGACAATGTCTTCACCGATAAAAACAGTGGTGTCACAGTCTCCATACAATATCCAAGTTGCCTCTGGTACCCTGGTTAGAGCTCCAGCAGTCACAGAGGCTATGCCCTTAAAAGGGCTAGCATCCAATTCTACGTTTTCCTCTCGCACCTCTCCTGTGACTACAGCAGGGTCTCTTTTGGAGAGGTCATCAATTACTATGACACCTCCTGCCTCCCCCAAATCAAATATTAATATGTATTCCTCAAGTTTGCCATTTAAATCGATTATTACATCAGCAGCACCTCTAATATCTTCACCCTTAAAGTCAGTGGTGTCTCCAACTAAATCAGCAGTTGATGTCATTTCATCAGCTAAAGTTACAACAGTATCTTCCCTCTCGTCACCCTTGAAACAGATGCCTGGACATGCAGAGGTAGCGTTAGTCAATGGATCTATTTCTCCTCTGAAATATCCGTCAGCTTCAACTTTAATTAATGGGTGCAAAGCCACTGCCACGTTACAGGACAAAATTTCTACAGCTACAAACTCTGTGAGCTCTGTGGTGAATGCAGCCACTGACACAGTTGAGAAAGTATTTTCTACCACAACAGCAATGCCATTTTCCCCACTCAGGTCATATGTTTCTGCAGCACCATCAGCTTTTCAGTCCCTAAGAACTCCTTCCGCAAGTGCACTCTACACATCCCTCGGGTCGTCAATTTCTGCAACTACCTCATCTGTAACTTCATCGATAATAACAGTGCCAGTATACTCTGTAGTCAATGTTTTGCCAGAACCAGCATTAAAGAAACTTCCAGACTCTAACTCACTTACAAAATCAGCAGCAGCCTTGCTGTCACCCATTAAAACATTGACTACGGAGACGCGTCCTCAGCCCCATTTCAGTCGAACTTCATCTCCAGGGAAGGCATCTTTGTTTCTCACACCCTCTTCCCTTAAACTGTCCACACCGTCTTCTTTATCTTCCAGTCAGGAGATACTCAAAGACGTGGCTGAAATGAAGGAGGATCTTATGCGGATGACTGCAATACTACAGACAGACGTGCCTGAAGAGAAGCCATTCCAACCTGAACTCCCCAAAGAAGGGAGAATTGATGATGAAGAACCTTTTAAAATTGTTGAGAAAGTAAAGGAAGACTTAGTGAAAGTGAGTGAAATCCTTAAAAAGGATGTGTGTGTAGATAACAAAGGACCACCCAAATCACCAAAGAGTGACAAAGGACACTCTCCTGAAGATGACTGGATAGAGTTCAGTTCTGAAGAAATAAGGGAAGCAAGACAGCATGCTGCTGCGAGCCATTCTCCATCCCTGCCAGAGAGAGTGCAAGTCAAAGCAAAAGCTGCCTCCGAAAAGGATTACAACTTGACCAAAGTCATTGATTACCTAACCAATGATATCGGGAGCAGTTCTTTAACAAACTTAAAGTACAAGTTTGAGGATGCAAAGAAGGATGGTGAGGAGAGACAGAAGAGAATTCTGAAACCAGCAATTGCCCTGCAGGAACACAAACTCAAAATGCCACCAGCCTCCATGAGGCCTTCCACCTCTGAGAAGGAATTATGTAAAATGGCTGACTCCTTTTTCGGAACAGATACTATTTTAGAGTCTCCAGATGACTTTTCTCAACATGACCAAGATAAAAGTCCCTTGTCTGACAGTGGCTTTGAAACAAGAAGTGAAAAAACACCTTCGGCCCCACAAAGTGCAGAAAGCACTGGTCCTAAACCACTTTTTCATGAAGTCCCCATCCCTCCCGTCATTACAGAAACAAGAACTGAAGTGGTTCATGTTATCAGGAGCTACGAGCCCTCTTCTGGGGATGTTCCCCAGCCCCAACCAGAGGAGCCTGTGTCACCCAAACCTTCACCAACATTTATGGAACTAGAGCCAAAGCCTACCACCTCTAGTATTAAAGAAAAAGTTAAAGCATTTCAAATGAAAGCCAGTAGTGAAGAAGATGACCACAGTCGGGTTTTGAGCAAAGGCATGCGTGTAAAAGAAGAGACTCATATCACCACAACCACTAGAATGGTTTATCATTCTCCTCCAGGCAGTGATGGAGCCTCTGAAAGAATTGAGGAAACCATGTCTGTCCATGACATCATGAAGGCCTTTCAGTCCGGGCGGGACCCCTCCAAAGAACTGGCAGGTCTGTTTGAGCATAAGTCGGCAGTGTCTCCAGATGTTCACAAGTCTGCTGCTGAAACAACTGGCCAGCATGCAGAGAAGGACAACCAAATGAAACCCAAACTGGAGCGCATAATAGAAGTCCACATCGAAAAAGGTAACCAGGCTGAGCCCACTGAAGTCATTATTAGAGAAACCAAAAAGCATCCAGAAAAAGAAATGTATGTATATCAGAAAGACTTATCCCGGGGAGATATTAACCTAAAAGATTTTCTGCCAGAAAAACACGATGCTTTTCCTTGTTCAGAGGAACAGGGTCAGCAAGAAGAAGAAGAACTAACTGCAGAAGAGTCATTGCCTTCTTACCTGGAGTCTTCCAGGGTGAACACTCCCGTGTCCCAAGAAGAAGACAGCCGCCCTAGTTCTGCGCAACTCATATCTGATGACTCTTATAAAACACTGAAGCTTTTGAGTCAGCACTCCATAGAATACCATGACGATGAGTTGTCAGAACTAAGAGGGGAGTCTTACAGGTTTGCTGAGAAAATGCTTCTGTCAGAAAAGCTAGATGTGTCTCACTCTGATACTGAGGAATCGGTTACAGACCATACAGGACCCCCTAGCTCAGAGTTACAGGGGTCTGATAAGCGGTCCAGAGAAAAAGTAGCCACTGCCCCCAAAAAAGAAATTCTCTCCAAAATCTATAAAGATGTGTCTGAAAATGGTGTAGGTAAAGTGTCTAAAGATGAGCAGTTTGATAAAGTGACAGTGTTGCACTATTCTGGCGATGTTAGTAGTCCAAAACATGCCATGTGGATGCGCTTTACTGAGGACAGATTAGACAGAGGTAGAGAGAAGTTGATATATGAAGATAGGGTGGACAGGACTGTGAAGGAGGCCGAAGAAAAGCTGACTGAAGTGTCACAGTTTTTTCGTGACAAAACCGAGAAGCTAAATGATGAACTGCAGTCCCCAGAGAAAAAGCCACGCCCCAAAAATGGCAAAGAACATTCGTCTCAAAGCTCTACCAGTAGCAGCCCTGAGAAAGTACTAACAGAACTGTTGGCATCCAATGATGAGTGGGTTAAGGCAAGGCAGCAAGGCCCTGACGGACAAGGCTTCCCCCAGGCTGAGGACAGGAAAGCGTCCAGCGTGCCCAGCAGCCCAGAAAAAGGGGTCCTCTCCCAACCGAGTGAGGATGGCAAGCCCACCGCGGAAGCCAAAGCTTCGCAGAGCAAAGCACCAGAAGGGCCCC
The DNA here is from genome assembly GCA_004363535.1 of Dasyprocta punctata. NCBI lineage: Eukaryota > Metazoa > Chordata > Mammalia > Rodentia > Dasyproctidae > Dasyprocta > Dasyprocta punctata. The sequence continues at coordinate 42,649 of RJWM01011723.1, read as the reverse complement.
AGTCTGGATTTCAGCTCCAACAATCAAAACTCAGTTCCATTAGATTAAAATTTGAACAAGGAACACATGCAAAAAGTAAGGACACGGCTCCAGAAGACAGAAAACCAGATGGCCAATCTAGAATCCCAGTTAAAAAACCACAGGAGAGCAAGCTACCTGTCTACCAAGTTTTGGCTAGAGAAAAACAGCAGAAGGCCATAGACCTCTCAGAAGAAAGTGTATCTGTGCAGAAAGATGTTGCGTTATTAAAAGCTAAAGAGGAGCATGCCCAGAGCAGTGAAGCTGTTGTAAATGGTGCTGGCTCTGATGACGTGAGCAAACAGAGAACTGAAACGTCAAGTAAAGCAGTACCTGACTATCTTTCTGAGCAACAGGCTAAAGACTTGGCATGCAGTGTAACCTCAGATTTAGCAACCAAGGGACCATGGGACAAAAAGGTCTTTAGAACGTGGGAAAGTTCTGGAGCCACTAATAATAAGTCACAGAAAGACAAACTTTCACATGTACTTGTTCACGATGTAAGAGAGAATCATGTTGGTCACCCTGAAAGCAAAAGTGTTGACCAAAAGAGTGAATTTATGTCTGTGACTGAGAGAGAACACAAATTGTTAACAAATGGCTCTCTCTCAGAAATTAAGGAAATGACTGTAAAATCTCCCTCCAAGAAGGTCTTGTATAGGGAGTATGTTGTTAAAGATGGGGAACATCCAGGTGGAGCTCTTGATCAACCTCCCAGAAGAAGCGAGAGCTCAGCAGTGTCTCATATTCCAGTCAGAGTTGCCGATGAAAGGAGGGCACTGTCTTCCAGTATTCCTGATGGTCTTTCTGAGCAGTCGACACTTCCAAAACATGAACTATCACAAAAATTGTCCCAATCAAGTATAAGTAAAGAGACAGTTGAGATGCAGCACTTTAATTCGATAGAAGATGAGAAGGTTACCTATTCAGAGATCAGCAGAGTTTCCAAACAAAGTTATATAGGCTTATGCCCACCTCTTGATGAAACCGAGACTTCCCCCACCAAATCTCCTGACTCTTTAGAGTTTAGCCCAGGAAAGGATTCTCCCTCTAGTGATGTATTCGACCACAGTCCCATTGATGGATTGGAAAAACTTGCACCACTAGCCCAGACAGAGGGAGGGAAAGAGATAAAAACTTTACCTGTTTATGTCAGTTTTGTACAAGTGGGGAAGCAATATGAAAAAGAGATACAACAAGGAGGTGTAAAAAAAATCGTAAGTCAGGAATGTAAGACAGTACAAGAAACGAGGGGGACCTTTTATACAACTAGACAGCAAAAGCAGCCTCCTTCTCCCCAAGGTAGTCCAGAAGATGATACTCTAGAGCAAGTATCCTTTCTAGACAGCTCTGGGAAAAGCCCTTTAACCCCAGAAACACCTAGTTCAGAGGAAGTGAGTTATGAATTTACGTCTAAGACCCCAGACTCACTCATAGCTTATATACCAGGCAAACCTAGCCCAATTCCTGAGGTTTCAGAGGAATCCGAGGAGGAGGAACAGGCCAAGTCAACCTCCCTGAAGCCAGTCACAGTGGAGGAATCCACAGTTGAGCGCGAAATGCCTTCCGATGTAATCAAAGACTCTGTCCAAAGGCCCAAAAGTAACAGAGTTGCCTATATTGAGTTTCCCCCTCCTCCACCACTGGATGCAGACCATATCGAGTCAGAAAAGAAGCATCATTTTCTCCCCGAAAGGGAGGTAGAAATGATTGAAGTCAGTCTGCAAGATGAGCACGACAAGTACCAGCTGGCTGAGCCAGTCATCAGAGTGCAACCGCCTTCGCCAGTTCCTCCGGGCGCAGATGCCACTGATTCGAGTGATGATGAATCCATTTATCAACCAGTCCCAGTTAAAAAATACACCTTCAAGCTAAAGGAAGTAGATGATGAACAAAAAGAAATGTCAAAATCCAAAGCTTCTGCCGAAAAGGCTGCCAACCAGAAAGAACTAGAAAGTAACGGATTTGGAAAAGATAATGAATTCGGCCTTGGCCTTGACTCGACCCAGAATGAAACTGCTCAGAATGGGAACAATGACCAGTCCATCACTGAGTGTTCCATTGCTACCACCGCAGAGTTTTCTCATGACACAGATGCCACGGAGATCGACTCTCTGGATGGTTATGACCTGCAAGATGAAGATGATGGTCTGACAGAGAGTGATTCTAAACTCCCAAGCCAAACCCTGGAAATGAAGAAAGATATCTGGAACACGGAGGGCATCCTGAAACCAGCTGATCGCTCTTTTAGCCAAAGTAAACTGGAAGTCATTGAGGAGGAGGGAAGGATGGGACCAGATGAAGACAAGCCACCCTCTAGAAGTTCTTCATCTGAAAGGACTCCTGATAGGACTGATCAGAAGTCAGGGGCTCAGTTTTTCACACTAGAAGGCAGACATCCTGACAGATCGGTGTTTCCTGATACTTATTTCAGTTACAAAGTAGACGAAGAATTTGCCACTCCTTTTAAAACAGTAGCTACCAAAGGTCTAGATTTTGATCCTTGGTCCAATAACCAAGGGGATGATGAAGTTTTTGATGGTAAATCACGGGAAGACGAAACTAAGCCATTTGGTCTGGCAGTGGAAGACCGTTCTCCAGCAACAACCCCTGACACCACACCAGCCAGAACGCCAACTGATGAAAGTACCCCAACTAGTGAGCCTAACCCCTTCCCATTTCATGAAGGAAAAATGTTTGAGATGACTCGCAGTGGTGCAATTGACATGAGCAAGAGGGATTTTGTTGAAGAGAGGCTCCAATTTTTCCAGATTGGTGAGCATACTTCTGAAGGGAAGTCAGGGGACCAGGGGGAAGGGGATAAAAGTATGGTCACTGCCACTCCACAGCCACAGTCAGGGGACACCACTGTAGAAACCAATCTAGAGAGAAATGTAGAGGCACCTACAGTTGAACCTAACCCCAGCAGCCCGACCAGCGGAGAGTGTCAGGAAGGCACATCCAGTAGTGGCTCCCTGGAGAAATCAGCAGCAGCCACTAACACCTCTAAAGTTGACCCCAAGTTGCGCACGCCTATAAAAATGGGAATTTCTGCATCCACTATGACCATGAAGAAAGAAGGCCCTGGAGAAGGAACAGATAAGATAGAAACTGGGATGACCAGTGGTCAGGGATTAGACAATGAAACTTTACCAGTGATTTCCAATACAGCCAATAGCCAGATGGGCACTAGTCCCCAAGAAAAACACGATTTTCAAAGAGATAACTTTAATAACAACAACAATTTGGATTCTTCCACTATGCAGACAGATAACAGTAATGTAGTTCTGACAGAACATCCTGCACCCACTTGTACCACAGAGAAAGCTAATCCAGTGAAAAGCTCATCAGGAAAAAAGACAGGGGTACTACAAGGACACTATACCAGAGATAAGCAGACAGCTCTGGGAGAGCTGCACAAGACAAAAGAATCCATAGGGATTAGGCGAAAATCCAAACTTCCCATAAAAGCCACCTCACCAAAAGATATCTTCCCTTCAAGCCATAGGCCAAACATTAAAGCAAGTAAAACGAAGCAGGTTAGTCCATCTGAGAAAGCCAGATCCCTTACTGCCGCTTCATGTGTAGACATGAAGTCCAGAATTCCAGTAAAAAACACACACAGGGAAATCTCAGTTTCAGTTAGAAAAGCATGTGCCACACAAAGGCAAGGACAGCCAGAGCAAGGCAAGGCCAAACAGCTTCCATCCAAGTTGCCAGTAAAGGTAAGGTCCACCTGTGTTCCCGCCACCACCACCACCACCACTGCCACCACCACCACCACCACTGCCACCACCGTCACCACAGCTAAAGTCAGGAAAAGTCAGCTTAAGGAAGTATGTAAACATTCCATTGAATATTTTAAGGGAATTAGTGGTGAGACCTTAAAGCTTGTGGACCGCCTCTCTGAAGAAGACAAAAAGATGCAGTCGGAGTTGTCTGATGAGGAAGAGAGTACCTCGAGAAACACGTCGTTGTCCGAGACTTCCCGGGGTGGCCAGCCTTCAGTTACCACGAAGTCTACTAGAGATAAGAAAACAGAGGCAGCATCTTTAAAATCAAAGAGTGAAAAGGCCGGCAGTGAGAGAAGGAGCAGTAGGAGGACTGGTGAGAATGAAGGCAGTCAGGTTTCTCGAGCGCTCTTTGCTCACCTCCTGGAGACCAGCCTAGTTTGTAAACACTTTCCAACTCGTAGACCCTAGTGCATGAACTGTCGTGATTGCCTGTGGAGTGACTTAACCGTAGTTTCTCATTCTGCCATTGTCATCTGTGTGTGCTGTCTTATATACTCTTCTTTCTTCCTTTTAATCCAGCTACACTGTAGACAGCTAGGGAAGCATGCTGAAGATACTGATGTCTTTCCAGAGGGACAATTTTTATTTTTATTCTTTTATGTGCTAATGGATATAATTCTGTCAAAGCACAAATGTCGAGATCTCATCGTGGTGTTTTCACCAACATGACAATTCTGTAACTGTTGTAAAGTAGCTAGCTTGTCAGCATGTTCAACCCCATTACATTAAGCATCCATGTAGTCTGACATTGGCCTGGTGCAGGTAGAAAACAAGTGAGTCATGTGAAGAGAAAAGTGTTCATGTAGGTGGCCAGGACACATCTAAGTGTACAGTGTTAGCATTAGTCTCTGTAAAATCTGAGTACTGCTAAAAGCAATTTTCCAGTGTCCTGTCTTTCTTGATGATTATTTTAATTAAGAAATTGTAAATCGTAGGTCCACAGAGTCCATGTGAACGCACAGATATCAGGATGGCAATAGTAGCTGATCACCTGGGACTTAGTTGGACAGGTAAGTGTGTGTACTCCTGAATGGAACAATTGCTTGCCCCCATTTTATTTCCTTCTTATTCTCTTGTAGTTCATTATATATTTTTTTAATAAAAACAAGCAACTAGGATAAAAAAATGTAAAACCATAATCAGTAATCAGATGAGTGCTGATAGCACCTCGTACTCTATATTAAATCTTATTTTACCTTGAATTTAGGGTTTTTCTTTACAGTGTAATTTGTGCTAACATAAGTAATCTTTCACCTGATAGCAGATTTTCTTGGGGACATAAAGGAAAATGTAGCTAAAAGCTTACAAAATGATACAAATTCTTTAACATGATTAATGTCCTTAGAACACCTCTCCCCTCTCAATATTGGGGTTGAACTCAGGACCTTGCGAATGCTATGCAAGGGCCCTACCACTGAGCTTACAGTTCTTGCCCTAGTAGAACAGCTCTCTTTGGCAGTAATTCAGTAAACCCCTTCCTGGGTTTCATATAAACTGCATACCTGATGGTTTTTTGTTTTTTAATATACTTTTGTTCTGGGGATTGAACTCAGGGCTTCATACATGCTAAGCAACACTACCACTGAGCTATGCACCACCCAGCCCAGGTGCTTTTCTTTGCGTGGACTCACTAACTTTTATGCTCAAGATTTATTTAAAAGTAAATCATGTTAATACTTTCCTAGTGAGGAATGGAGTATTTGCCATATCTATATAAGAAAACAAAGGAATGACAGTATAAATTTTGAATTGAAACTTAAAAAAAACTCAACTCACAAATGTAGCTAAGAAGTAAATAACCAACCATTTATGGTTAATTTCATTAGAAGACAATATTTGGCTTCATTTTGCTTCCATAAAAAACAAAGCTCAGGCCCTGTATCAACTGGGCAGTGCTGCTTTGTAGTTATTTCACTTTATTTTGTGCAAGTCCAGGGGTGCTGTACCACAGAGCTACCTCCCAGCCCTTTTTATTTTTTGACATAGAGTTTTGCTGAATTGCCCAAGCTGGCCTCAAATTTATAATCCTCCTGCCTCAACATCCTGGTTAACTAGGATGACATATTGTACCACCATGCCTGGCCTACCCTGTAGTTTCGATCTTAACAGGGTCCTTAAAATCTTGCCTCACATTAATCTGAGCCACTTCAAGTCTCATAGGCTGCATGTATTTTTTTAATGCAAATTCAAAAAAACATGGTTAAAATAATAATATTGTCATATCTAAAGTCATCTTGAACACCACCAGTGACATACAGTCCATGCAGTTATCCATTATGAAAAGACAGTGTGAAACTGAATAATGGGGAACAATTTCATCTACACTTTTTCCTGTGAATGCCCTCCATCCCCCTGTCCTGTCCTCCAACCCAACTCCACCACATTTCTGTCCCTGTTCTCAGGCATGTTGCTACTGACCGGGAACCTGGAGGAGCTCTTAAGACAGGTGGTTTGAGTGATCATTTGTAGATGGATGAGAGTTGAAAGTAACTTGTTCTGCATAAATATTTGCTGAGAAATGTCATCAAGTTTATATTTTAATATCAGACACAAATTTGAAAATATATTATAGCAGCCAGGCATGGTGGTGCACGCCTTTAATCCCAGCGCTTGGGAGGCTGAGGTAGGAGGAGCATTGTGAGTTCGAGGCCAACTTGGGCTACAATGTGAGCGCAAGGCCAGCCTGAACTACACAGTGCGACCTTGTCTTGAAAAAACCAGGGCCAGGAGTTTGGCTCAGTGACTTAAGCGTCCTCCTGGCAGGCACAAGGTTGTGAGTTCAATCCCTGGTGTCACAAAAAAAAAAAAAAAAAAAGAAAAGAAAAAAAAAAGAAAGAAAATATATTGTAGCTTGGGGCAACTTAATTTTGTGATATTCACCCATAACTACTAAATTTTCCTTAAGCCAATTAAAAAAAAAAAAAAAAAGCCCGGCATTTGTCAGAGTAAATTTTTTGGAGAAGGTGGGGCACGAGAGTAGCCCAATAGGCCAGGGATTACAGCCCAGTAGTGGAGTGCTTGCCTAGAATGCTCAAGGCCCAGGACTGTACACCTAGAACTGCAAGGATGTTAAAAAATAATAATTTTTAAAAAGCTAGATATAAAGCCAAATTATAAAGCTCATCATTTCAGTAGCTCCTTGTTCTTCACTGTGTGTCCAGCAACCAGATACAGTTTGGGCTTGTTGAGCAATGGGAATATTGTCACTTAAAACACAAAGAGGTAAAGAACTTTTTAAAAATGTAATTAGTTTTTCTAATTAGAATTAACTACATGTTCAATGAAGATTAGAAAATTTAACCATCATTAATGTCCCAATGTGTGTTGAGTTATAATAATTTCCAGCACTTTTATTTCAGGTAACAATTATGAATTTTATAATTTTCTTTTTTAATTTTATAATTTTCTGCTAAATCAGATCTTGCCTTTAATGAATAAATAGCACATCCAATAGATGTACCTTATGATAGTGTTTTTCGAACTGTGGTCACAATACACTAATGAATCATGATTATTTGTTTTTAAATGGAATGTAAAAGAAAGTATTCATATATTGCATATATTAAAACTAAATTGTTCCATTGAGAACTGGTTTCATTTATATAAACACCATTATACATTTCTGTTTGTAGACCGTGATCACAACAGTTGCAAGCTGTGCTTCCCAGTGATTAACTTTTTTTTTTAACAGATGGACTGTTTCTAGTTTTTCAGTCATTCAAATCTGTAGTGGACAGTAACCTATGCAAGGCATTTTATGTAACTCTTGCATTATCAGGATAACACACTTGGTCAAAAGATAAAGACTTTTTTAAACTGACTTCATTTTACCAACTTGCTGGGAATATTTCTTAACAGAAAAAATCTTGACCAATTCCTTTTCCATGGGAGCATTTATCACATTTCCTTTTATAATCATTTAAGGTATCATACACTTGAAAATTTTTAAGATATACAAAAATATACAGTGAAAAGTCTCCAAAGTTTCTCTCTTCCAGGGCAGCCATCAATACTTAGGTCATCTGTATTTTTCTGAGGCACTCTCAGCATTTACAAGATTGAGTGTGTGAGGCTATACTTGAACAGAAAGCTAGATCCCTTTTATTTTTTACCCAAGTTACTGCATATCAGATACAATGATAGAATGTGGAGTCATCTATCCTTAAACTCCTGAATGGACTTCATGAAACTAGAAGGCACCATAGAGCAAAATGTTATGGGAAAAATGTGCTTCAGGAAGGTGGCTTAGGGCAACCCTGCTGCTGTCTCTTGTGTCATATGTATGAATTTTATAGCTGTATTGTATACCATTTGCTCAAATTAGAGAATTCGGCTGAATTAATAGCAAGCAAGCAACATCCTCTCTGTAAAGAAAAAGAATATTTATAGAATGATTTCTCAAGGGAATTTGATTATGAGTAATTACCTAAGGAGAGATAAATCAGAGCCTGAGGATAATCACTAGTTTCTTAGGAAATCAAATATATGAAAATTAATGCTCACGGCTGTCTTTGGAGTGTTTTTTTAAATAAAATTCCTTTTTTCCAGTAGCAGTTGAACATTACTTTTATAAAATGTGTGTAGTAAAACTAGAATATGTAATCTTAATAACTCTCTTTCTTTTTACAGAATTGGCAAGGGAACTGAATTTTTCAGTGGATGAAATCAATCAAATACGTGTGGAAAATCCCAATTCCTTAATTTCTCAAAGCTTCATGTTATTAAAAAAATGGGTTACCAGAGACGGGAAAAATGCTACAAGTATGCTAAAATTATATTATTTTACCTTTTTTCAAAACTGCATATTCCAAATACTTTAGACAAGCCTACCATTAGGTTCATACAAATGTGGTTCTAAGTTTCCTGTGCTTTTAAATATAACATAGGAAATTAAACACAGGCTGATGATGAAGTAACAGCAAGACTTTTGAAGTTATACTTGTTTAATCGAGTGCTAACATTCTAGAGATCTGCTTTTAAGAAGCTTTTTGGAACATAACCAGAAGGAAATACTTTTCATTTTGTCTGCTATTCTCTGTGACCATCAAAAATGGAAAAGTAATTCCAGTCATGACCTTGTGGGATGGTCATCCGAAACACTGCTGTGGCCAGAAACAGAACTGCAGAGGATAGGACCAAGCTAGGGATCAAGCAGGGGAATTCAGCTGGCTCCAAGGCAGCAGACAAGTCTCTGATAGTCTTGGATCGGGATTGGTGGAGGGAGTGGTGCTACGCTTTGGCAAGTGCTAAACCATGGCAGCATGGAATAAGTTATTATGGGTTTGCCTGGGTCAGCCTGACCTTAGTAACTTTTTAAAATGCATTACAGAAGGGTGACTTATTTGGACATTCTGAAAAAGAGGAGGGACTTTTTGGAAGTTACCATTAGATCCCCTTAGAAAAGGAATCCAGCTATTTTAGGGCCTGTGCTCTGTTAGGGTGGAGTGAATGCTGTCTGCTGTCGCCATCACACACAGTTTTACCAAGTGTTTAAGATCCTAACTTTCCTGTAGCAGCAAGCATTCTGAGCCCTCCCGATAATGACATTGCAGAGCTGGGTTAAGAGGAGCCGTGAAATGCCAAGAGGGCTGCAAAAACCATTCCTTTGTGTGGATATTGTGCTGACAAGAAGAAAATAATTTAATTTGGTTTCAACCTTTTTTCTCTCCTTTTCAGCTGATGCCTTAACTTCAGTCTTGACAAAAATTAATCGGATAGATATAGTGACTCTGCTAGAAGGACCAATATTTGATTATGGAAATATTTCAGGCACCAGAAGTTTTGCAGATGAAAACAGTGTTTTCCATGACCCTGTTGATGGTAATTGAATTTAGTGTTCATATTTATTTAATCATTTGATAAAATTGAAAAGTGCAGTTGGACAGAGCAGTCACTTAAAATCAACTAAATTGCGATTTGCTTGACTTAATTTCTCATTTTCACAGCATTTTGTCTGCCAGAGTCTGCAAATAAGCACTCTGATGTCAAAGCAAGCCTGGTAAATGCCTCTGTAATATACAATGCAAATAATGAGATATAAAATATTGGAAAGAATTGGTAGTTCTGATATGTGACCAAATGGAAGAAAGTTGAATACCTAGAAAATGCATTGTTTTTGTCATTTTCAACTTTTATAGCTACCTAAAAAACTAGTGATCTTTCCTTTTTATGTATGTGAAACCTAGTGGTGAGTGCAGTTCTACCATATATGCAAAGTAGTGAGTCAAATTAAAGTAAAAAATACACAAATTCTTAAGGTAAAATGCTGAATTACTGTGCTGGGACCAAGTATTTACCCTAGGAAAGTCTTAATTTGTCACAGTGTTTTAGTTATTAAACAGTTTTGTAAATTTATATGCTGTCATTTATTATTTGGGAGAACCCTACCTCATATATTGTATATAAAGGGCAGCATACTTTCCAATACAATGAGCATAAATATCACTAATAGCATAATTCATTCACATTAACTGAATTTATATAATATTGTCATCTTCCCTTATGTAAATTGGGACTTTTTCATCAAAGTATTTAGAAAAGCATAATAAATACCTTACTCTCTTTTTACAAGGTAGCCCTGTCTTACCTCTACACATGGGGATTTATTCCTGCAATAAACTTTGAGTAGAAAATATTGATGGTAGGAAAGCAGAGAAAGGAGAAAGGGATACTTTTCTACCACTCCAAGTTTTAAAAAACAATGAATTTTTATTCTTTTTTTCTTTTAAAATAGGGTCTTACCATTTAGTTCAGCCGAGGCTACCCTTAAACTCCCTATGTAGTTTAGATTGGCCTCAAACTTGTGATCTTCATGCGTCAGCCTCGTGAAGGCTGGCATTACAGCCATCCACCATCTGTCTGGCTTGATTTTTTTTCCCTTTTTTAAAGTGGCAAAGTTAGAATAACAGGAATCATTAACTTCTAATTCTGCAAATGTTACAAGAGAAAAGACCTCAAATTGTTAGAAAATTTCTTTTTACTAAAGTCAATGGAAAATTTAAAGAATACCTTTTATGCATAAAACATATACAAAAGAAGTAATAAACATGGATTTCTTTCTAAAGCTTAGAGACACAATAGAACCTTGGAGGAAAAGCTGTCTTCAAGGCTATGCGTTATATGTGAGACCATATATTGGTAATCAAATTTTAGTGCATCTTGAGATAATATATAGCAAATATTATTGACAAGTTACAGGTTATATATTCTTCTAATATTCTTTATTGAGGAAAAAAGCCTAAGAAAAGTAGCTCTGATTAAAAAGATCACTAAACACAAAAGCAGCTTTCTTGGAAGCTTCATTTAACATTTAAAATCAGAATATCATTTTAAAGTAAGTTCATGTAGACTTTTTGATGCTGTATTTTAGTATTTGATATTTCTTACTCTAAAACTACTTAGGCAAATTTAGGAGTTTCACTTGTGCACATTGTAAACCTCAGGTAATCTTAGCTAATTTGCCAACAAGATCCTGGCTTATAAGCGACCATAACTGGAAAATGTCCACTTACATACATCATTTGAATTATAACAATAGCTAAATTGGTATTTACCTTGGCTTGATGGAAAAATTAGTCTTCAGTGTGTCTAGACCAATAATTCAGGAAATGCGCATTGTTGCTTTTTAAAAATGTTTTCCTGTCTCTCCTCTTCATTGAATTTCTACAATACTTCCTTTCCTCACCATGACCAGACCACTGTTGACTTTTCTCTCTGCTAAGGTAGAAAAATACTTCTGCAGTTCATAAAAAGCAATGTTTAAAATAAGGAATTAGCTCCGTCCTTCCCATTCGTGTAGGCTAGTTAATGAATTTTGTGTTTCATAGCATTGTCAAGAATATTCAGAGTGCGCTTTGCAAATGGTTTCCTCCTATCTCTGTTGTGTATCATTTCTTCTCTTTATTTGGTTTGTGTTTCTAAGTGGATCCCACCACCAACTTCACCAAGACTTCCATATCTACCACAACCCTTCATCTCTGTCATATTCTGACACCTGGAAACTTTACATGGACTCTTTTCTACTTTATCTACTTTTTAAATCCTTTTCCTAACATCTTTTCAGATTTTTACCCAGTGCTACTGCTCTAAAAATCTAATCACATTTCTTTCTGAAGATTTAAGTTCATATATCTTTCTGTAAATTTCGTATAAAACAAGAATTGAAGTTGTGTTGTATTGCTCATATGTACTGTTTTTAAAATAAGTTATAGGTAATTAATTACAAAATTGTTTTCTTGTGGCTTGCTGTATTCAGTCCACCACAGTATGAGTTTTGCATGCTAAAATTAGAATAATTGGCCATGAAATAAATGTTTTAAAGAATGACAACTAACTTTATATTGAATTAGTCTGCATATTTAAGTTAACTGTATTAAAAGTACCAAAATTGATAAGCAATTGGTATCTTCATTAGCATTTCTGTTTTATTGGAGTTTGCACTAGGCTTTTTATTTCATTGTATTTCACTTAACTGAACTAAACCAATAAATTTTATCAACATTATTCCGTAATTCATCATGCATTTTCATACCTGATATACTTTTAGTCATTCCATGTGTTTTTGTTTGATGTGTTCTAATTCATTCCAGTCAGTCCAAATGTACTGTCTTCCATAGGTTATCCTCCCCTTCAAGTGGAACTGGAGACCCCCACAGGGTTGCACTACACACCACCCACCCCTTTGCAGCAAGATGATTATTTTAGTGATCTCTCTAGCATAGAGTCTCCCCTTAGAACCCCTAGTAGACTGAGTGATGGGCTAGTGCCTTCCCAGGGAAATGTAGTGCATTCAGCAGATGGACCTCCAGTTGTAACTGCAGAAGACACTTCCTTAGAAGACAGCAAAATGGAAGACTCAGTGCCTTTAACAGAAATGCCTGAAGCAGTGGAAGTAGATGAGAGCCAGTTGGAGGATGTATGTCTGAGTGAGTATCCTCAATATCTCGGAAGTTTGGCTGGGGTCCCAAAAGATGTTAAAGCAGCCGAGCCATTGAAACAGACTAGAAAAGTAGGCTTAAGTGCTGAGCAGCAGGAGAAAGGAAAATCTGGTCCTGATGAGGAGATGATGGAAGAAAAACTCAAATCTCTGTTTGAGGACATTCAACTTGAAGAAGGAGTAGAGTCTGAGGAGATGACAGAAGAAAAAGCACAGGCTATTCTTAAACGTGTTCAGCAAGCAGAACTGGAAATGTCTTCAATTACAGGTTGGCACAACGAGACACCTAGTGGAAACATAGATTCCCCTGCTCAAGCTCGAAGAATAACTGGTGGGTTGCTAGACCGACTGGAAGACAGGTATGACTCTGTTTCTCGAGGAGTAATGTGAAGTGCTGTTTGTTTATTTAAAATACTTTGTTTAAAGTAGATGCTTTTTAGCATGAGTCATTCTAAAATTCACAGCTCAGCTTTTGGATAATACCTGCTTTGAAAAGTAGTTCATTATGCTAATATGGAAAGAGAAATGTGAATTTGAATTCAAATATGATTTTGAAAACCTGAGGTAGAAAGACAAGCCAAAGATTTGTATTTTTTTAACTTCAGAAGACTATTCTTTTCTAATTTATTGCTTGTACTATTCTTGCCCCCAAAACATTGCTTGTTACCACCTACAAACAAATGTGCTTGTTATATAAAATTTTAAAACTAAGATTTAAAAAAAAGCAATATAACAACATCATGTAGGAATGACTACCATTAAAATATTGCTGGAAGTGCTAAAGGTTAAACTCAGTGGTGGGACACATGTCAAGCCCTGAGTTCAATCATCAGCACCAAAAGGAAAAAATAAAAAATATTTCTGGTGGACATTTATCTTCTGTATATATTTTTAAAAATATCTTAATGTAGAAAAGATAGATAAGCTAAAAGAAAAACATCCATCTTCCCCCCATACTGAGAAAAACATTTCATGTAACTTCTTACTTTTTTGTGTATCATTCTTTTAAAATGTCATGAAAGACATTTGCTTATAACCAAAATAATTCTCTTAGCATGAAACTGGTTCATTTTTGTATTAGCACTACTCTGGAAAGGTAAGTCTACGTTCCCCAAAATCTTGGGTCAAATCCTACCACCATTAGGCAAATGCTTTGCAAATTTAGATAAATTTCTAAGTTCTAACAATGTCACTTTAGTCATATTTCTAATACCATTTCCCTCAGACAAGGATATAGATCACAAAAGAAACTACCTACCAGAGGACTTGTACAAATAGCAATGTCTTGGTAAAAGTAACCATTAGTTTTACATACCCACACATCAGACTAAAATGTATTTTACTTAGGTGGCAACTAGTGATAAGCTTAAATTGAATGCAAGAGAACTGATACTATTTCATAAATATATGTAATATTTTCATATTTCCAGTAAACCTCTTACTAACCAGAATTCACATAGAGACTTTATAAAATTTGCAAAAAGAAGCTTATAAAACTCCTTTTGAAAAAATGAAGGCAATAATTCTATGTATAGCTTAGCAAAGAGACTACAGAACAGACAAATAGTACTAACTTTGATGTTTATGTTCAGATGTAGCTATGTAATATATAGTTAGTTGCTTATCAAGAAGTAAGTTTAGATATAGGAAAGATGTTCATTATCATTAAACTGGCCGGAATCCCTTGTTTAATACATTATATAGAAGAAATAGTTTTGTAAAAGCAAGGAAATGACAGTAACTTTCTTCTGGAATAAGCATAGGTAGGGGAAATCAGGCAAACAATGTGGACTGGGAAATTGAAAATTAGAAGTCATAAAGATTGGGATCTTACACTATTTTCACGGTACATTGAATTTATCTTTACACATACAGAATAAGGTATACTATTAATATCTTTTTAAAATAAGTGTGTTCAGATAATCAAAACTATTTAAAAGAAGAGGCACAAGTACAATACATATTATATATTATCTTATGTATTTAATATTACTATGCTATATGTTGCTTTCAACAAGGTGTAAACAAAGACACTAAAAATAATATACAAGTTACAAAACAGAATATAGTGAAACTAGTAAAAAAATATTAAAAATCAATTTGAAAGATTTTTAATACTTAAGGAAACCACTCCTCAAAATAATCAGAGGCAAAGGGGTGTACCAACATCTACTCACCAGGGAGGTCAGCAGGAGTCAGGAGTAGGAAGAAGTATTACGATTTGAAAAGTGTGAAAACTGGATTCATTGCTGAAAACATACACAGAACCAAAATTGGAGGCTCTTAGGGATGCCAGAGTTTCATCTCAGCAATTCACTTTGTTGTTAGATGTTTTGTTAATTTTTTACTAGTGATACAAGAGTATTTTGAAATATCGTCCCCTTTTAGATTGGTTGAAACTATAAGTATGCCCGTGAACACCTTTCCAGATATAGAGTTTAAGTAGCTATGGAGGTATAACTGTTTTTAAAAAGACAGCTGGGTACATTGGAAATCAGGGATGCCTGGAGCCTATGTATACCTCCTCACACTTCCATCCATAATGGCCCCCCACATTTTAAACCCTTCATGCCTTTCTATTTTATGCCTTCAGCAGTAAATTCCAGGGGTTCTGAGCCATGTGGTGCTGTTGTAATTTGTCCATTTTATCTTTTCCAGCCCTGATCAGTGTAGAGATTCTATTACCTCATATCTCAAAGGAGAACCTGGAAAATTTGAAGCAAATGGCAGCCATGCCGAAGTCACTTCAGAAGCAAAGACAAAATCTCACTTTCCAGAATCCCAAAATGATATAGGAAAACAGAGTGCTAAGGAAACTCTGAAACCAAAAATGCATGGATCTGGTCGTACTGAGGAGCCACCATCGCCACTAGCAGCATATCAGAAATCTCTGGAAGAAACCAGCAAGCTTGTAATAGAAGAGCCTAAACCCTGTGTGCCTGTCAGTATGAAAAAGATGAGTAGGACTTCTGCTGTTGATGGCAAGCCACGGTTTAACCTTCATGAAGAAGAGGGGTCCAGTGGGTCCGAGCCAAAGGTATGTCATCAGGTCATCACTGGATTCTTCCTGAAATGTGCCGTACTGATGCTTCCCTTCTTATGGGTGTACCTGTAATTCTGGACTCATGATTCTTTACTATGTCTAAATTATAAATGGGTGACATTGTAGTGTTAATGGTGGAGGTAAAGAACATGCTAAGTAAAACATCTGCCATTTAGTCATACCTTCTTTCCCAAGGTAGAAAAAGGAAGCAGCATCTCTGTAGCCATTTTCAGGAGGATGAAGAACTACAGAGACATTTAAGTAACTACTTAAGGTCCAATATTAATTTTGTCTGGGATTTAGGTTTCCTAACTCCAAACCTAGTCATCTTTCTTATTAGAGGATAATTCTGTCCCTTTCTCGTTTTTCAGCATAATTTAACACATTCACAATGGGGTCATCATTCATATGTCTTACTGCTGGGTGGCTTCAGCCACCAGTGGTTACATGCATGATTGTCCCATTGGACGGCTTGTGCCACTGTTGGTACGAGTGGTACAGTTGTGTATGGGGCAGTCATGTATGCACCACCAGTAGTTCAAGCTGGCGACAATGTGTTAAAATGTATACAGCATCTGACTCATCTAAGATTGCTATTCTATAAGCTCTATTGTCTGAAAGTATTTTAAAAATTGAAGAGACAAAATCACCCAGTTGAAGATGAAGTGGCTTGATGGCTGTCAGAAATTTAAAGTTAGAAGTATCATTTTTATATGTTGATAATTAAGATTTGTTTCTAGTAATTTAAAAACTTTACTGTGATGAAATTGTTTGCTCTTTGTATTGATATGTTTTTGTGGTATCCTGTAGTACATTTTTATTTTTAGATACTGAAATATTTTAAACTGAAATTATGACTCAGGTATAAGAAAACAAAAAATGAACTGCATTTTCTATACTTTTTACTACTTTTCCTACTCTCAATTTTTGTGTCTTTTGTGGACTGTGCCATAGACACAGACTGAGAATTATATGTCTTTGCGATAGTTGCACATGTATTTTATTGAGACATATCTAGTTCACCTAAGACCGATTGTAATGCTTAAAGTTTAGGAAAACTTATACTTATGAACTAATTACATCCTTGCCTTTTCCTTTTGGCTATTTTCCTGCTTATTAGAAGGGAAAGTAAGAGGAAATCAAATCTTGATCTGTTTTTTCTTCTAATGTTTGTTTTGAGATTTAGTGAAGGTGGTTGGTAAATGAGATAGAGATTATTTAATGAGGTAACTAAAGCAAATGATTACCACAACCAATAATAGAACATTGTGTTCTTTCAGTTTTTCTCTTGAGCATTTTTGTTTGAGCCTTTCTCAGGTCTTTGACTTCCTTCCTGACAAATGTGGTTTTGAATATTGATTTTTTTTTTTTTTTTTGTCTTTTACTTGATTCTTAGTATATTTAGCAGAATGAATTTGGACAGAATGATCCCTTTTAAGGCAAGTTCACAAGATATAGGAAATAGTAGAATAGTGATATTTTATCTGGGAAGATTTGTTCTGCAAAGGTCTATTAATACCAATACAGAAGTTCCGGAAACAACTACCACACAATATAAATAAGCACTGCTGCATGTGTCCGTGGGCATACGCACTAGCATTGGCATAAAGAGGGTTGAAAATGAAGATCTTAACTCTGAGTGGAAACTCAGCTGAATTCATTCATAATGGAAAACAATTACTATTAGAAAGCACTTTCAAGATTTCATACAAATGAGCCTCCCTTTTGTGTTGGTCACCAGTCCTTCTATTCTGTGATCATCATAATCTGTGTGAGTTTCAGCTTCCAGGAAATGTAAGTCTGAACTCACAAGAAATCCAGAGATGTTCGGGTTGTATCTTTTTGTGGCTCTACCATAGTACAATAATAGCAACCGAGTAGCTCATCTGATGTATGATCTCAGAAAACAGCCCCCTTTTTATCCCCTAAAAAATCAGGTCAAAAGTCCGGGTGCTGCTCTCACACGGATGACTGCCTGCTGTTACAAGGTAAAACTCTGCTATTTTCCACCTCTTTTCATGCAACAACTCATGTAGGAACACTGAGAAAGTTCATTTGTTCTCCTCAAGTTTCGCCATTTACTACCACTTCCTGGTGAATTCTCTTAAAGGGATCCTAATCCTCAGATTGTAATGTGTTCTCTCTACTCCTCACCATAAAGCTAGCGGAAACTCCAGAGAGACAATGGACTCTGAAACATGAGCCAAATAACCACTTTTTTTGTGTCCAGGGTTGGCCTTAGGATACTGGATAGGATTATTATCTAACTGATATCTAGGTTTGTTTTTAGCATTTGCATTAACATATATTCTTCAGGTTTTTCAACGTACCCAGTGGAAACCTTTCCCCATTTTAAGATTATATGTGTGGAAAATTCAGATTCCTCTTTCCCTTTTGCCTTATCCAACCCATTAACAAGTTTTTTCTTTCTTCAGTGACAATTCCACTTCTGCCTTTTTGAGCCACTAAGGGTTTCCTCTCACAATATAGTTTTTAGATCCTTCAACATCTCCCAGATTTACTGTCCTTCTCTGAAAAAATTTAAAATATAATGCAGAATTTAGTTTTCCAATTCTTATTTCTTGCAAACATACTGGCTGTTACTTCCTTTTGAAATCGTATTTTTCAATAGGATGTTTTGTTCAAATAAAATTTCCTATATAGGTCAAGTTTGCTATACTCAAATATCTTAAAATACTTGTTTACCTTTGGTGAAAAGAATAACCTAGTTTATCATTTATTCAACTAACATTTCATAAAACGTATTATCTAACACCTCCGCCTTGTACCTTTTTTTCACTAACAACAAGTATTATTCATTTTTCTAACAGCTAAACTGTAACACTCATCTTCAGGACTATTATATTTGAAATAATTACCAAAATTCCACAGTTACAGTGTAGAAATAAAATCATTTAGTAAATACTCTTCACCATAGCCATTAAGAAGTTGTTTTTCCCGCTTCCTAGCCTTATTGCCTAAAAAGTAGTATTTTACAAAATTTTTAGATTTACTAGATTGTAATCTGTACCATACTATTTTCCATGAAGTGTTCTATTTTATACTCTAATTTCATATGAGACCATTAAAATACCTCAAGCTTCTCACTTCTTACATTATTCTACTCTTACTACCCAGTTTTGTTTATAAGAATTTCTTGATACAAATATGTGCACCAAATTATGCTGATGTAAATTTCAAAACAGCTTGGGATAAAGTTATCACATTTGATCAAATCCTTTTAAAAATCAGAAACATAGCTCTTTCTGAAGATAAAGTGAAGTATAGCCCAAACTAGAAGGTTATTATACCTTTAAGTCAAATGAATATAAATATAAAACTATTTTCAAAAGAACTATGAATACTTCTCCAAACTAGTAGCATTCTGTTTCAAAAGCCAAAAATGTTCTATAATTATTTTTCATAAATTATAATCAATTACTTTGATATTTACCTGCATATGCAGAGTAGTTTGAATGCTGCTCAAAAATTTTGGGCTGGGAATGTAACTCAGTGGGCTGAGCACGTGCCTAGCATGCATGAGGCCCTGAGTTCAGTCTCCAGTTCCTAGAGAATAAAAGCTTTCTTCCACTTAAATTTTAAGATTCTCGGTAATATATATCATGATATTCCTTAGTGGAGAAAAAAAACAGCAAATAAATATAATTTTTTCTTGGTTTTTCTTCTCAGAATGTCTTTTATTTTAAAATGTGATGGTAAAATTATACTAAAAAAATGCATTTATCAGGACTTGAAAGACAGTGAGAATGATTCAAGCTCAGAGGAGGAACGGAGAGTCACTACCCGAGTTACTCGCCGGCGTTTGATTATAAAGGTATCCTGTAGCTGGATCACTGTAGGACTTCTCATAATATTCAAAATTCCTTTCATGTGATTTTCAAAATTCAGCATGCTTGATAACTAAATGGCTGTTTCTTTGCATATTTGAAAGTTTATAAAAGCAACAACCAAAAGGAAACTCATGTTGCATGGTAATGAGTATTCGATATAGGCCTGTTTGACATGTGGCGGTTGTAGTTTTATCTGACAATTCTTGGCATTTGTGTCTTGCTTTTCTTGGAGAAGTGTTATATGTGTGAACAAAAATTCTGTCTGGATCAGAGGGTAGACAACATAAAATTAAATGTTCAACCAAAACCTCAGAGACTAAAAGGTATGAGGATAAGAAAAAGAATGAAAGAAGTAAAGGTTTCCATCTGTCTCAAATTCCTACTGTCTTAATAGTTACATGAAAAATCAATTCTTTATTAATTAATGGTTGAGAACTTTAGGTTATAACCTGGCATAAGTGTATGTGCAGTAATGCAAGTCTAGAAAACCATCTGAAATAGGTTTTCAAGTATAATAACTCGCACAAAAACATTAAACTAAGTATAGGAAGCAATTTTTGCTAGAAATGAAAAATATAATTTCACCCCATTATAGCAAAATTGAAAACACTATGAATCATTATGTTAAAGGTCTTTTGAAGCACTGACCTTTTGGATCGCAAAGTCCACCACAATGCTCCTTGTAGTCTGCCACTTGTCTTCATTCTCTGTTTTTAAAGAAAGCTTTCCTGATATTAGAATAATTGAGTGCAAAGAACTAGGAGACAATTTTTCCAATGCACTTGCGGCTTCTTGGTTGCCAGTTCTGGAGAGAGAGAAAGAGAAATATCTGTTGAAGACTGTTTATCAAATTTTCCCAGTCCCAGAGTGTCAAGAGACCTAAGAGAAAGGCTAGATTTGGTACCCAAAATTTCTTAATCCTGCTGTGTTGTACTCTTGATGAAGAGCATGTGAGAGCCGGGCGTGGTGGCGCACGCCTTTAATCCCAGGACTCAGGAGGCTGAGGTAGGCGGAGCGTTGTGGGTTCGAGGCCCACTTGGGCTACAACGCGAGCGCAAGGCCGGCCTGAGCTACATAGTGCGACCCTGCCTCAAAAAACCAGGGCCGGGAAGTTTGGCTCAGTGCTTTAAGCGCCTGCCCTGGCAGGTGCGAGGTTGTGAGTTCAATCCCCGGTGCCGCAAAAAAAAAAAAAAAAAAAAAGAGCATGTGAGAGAAGAGAAGAAATTGTCAAGTCTGCAGTGATAAAAATTTTTATAAGACTAGAGACTCTAAGAAAATAAGTCCTCATCTAAATTTTGAATTTTCCCCCCAGTCAACTGTGAGCTCAGTGGGGAATTCTTAGGGCAAAAAAAGCATGAATCACTTCAGAAATCCTACAAAGGCAAACAAATTCCTAATTTCTGTCTAGCATATTTGCAAGTATTCAACCTGTTGTCTATAAAATCCTCATAATCATTCACCTATCCTATGTTCTCTGGGATGGGCTGGGGAGTACTTGATTCAGTTTTTCTATGGATACAGATATTGGTATAGCCATACATTTGCTATAGTCATAATCAGAATCTTCAAGGAATGGTATTTCAGAGTGAAAAGTCTAGAAAAACCACAGCAGATATGCTGTTTTCTAACTTGCTTTTTATGCTTTACGTATGACTTGTCATATGGCCTCCACAGCCACCCCATTTCCTTTATAACATCCCTCCACCTACAGAATAGATTTTTCTGTAAGAGAGAAGAAAACAGTCGTAAAAGATGGGAAACCAAACAAATTGAAAGTAGGGAGTAAAGAAGTTTTTCTCTAAAGACAAAAACCAAGCAGTAGCAACATCAAGCTCCCCACCCCGCTCAAACCCATGAGGATTCTCTTGGTTTCCTAGCACTCTAGAAATGCATCTGCAAACTAGCGTAGAAGTAATTTTATTAGAACGAGGACCTGATTAATAATGGATAACACTTCAATGTATTAAGTTTAAAATACCAACATGTACTATGGTGTTATGGGCTTCATAAAATAGACGTATATGTTTTCTCCCCAAATACCTACCACTTGAAGTTGGTATGATTTTTAAGAGATATAATGAATGGAATCATCAGAGGAAGAGTTTTATAACTGGCTAAAGAATAGCTAATTATCTTTGGAAATTATAGGTATAACAAAGAAAGTTTGAACTCTTACATATATAGGATCCTTTCTGGTTAATACTTTCCCATTGAGGTTTTTGGAGCAGTTAAGAGAATCACACTTTTGCTTTTCTCTTTATTTCATATGTTGCTGTCTTTCTAAAGTAAAAAGAGCTCAAAGACTACAATAATAATACAATAAATATAACGTGGGAATCATCTCTTTGTGAAACATAAAAGGGCAATGTTAGGCCCTAGAGGAACCATCCAGACTAAAATTATTTTTCCTAGTTGACAAAACTAGATGAATTGAGTTATTCAAAATCACACAGTTTAGCAGAATCACTCTAATGAAGTATGTTTTTCCCCCCTCCATACTGTTATTTCTCTACCAGAAGAAAAAGAAAGGAGCATTTTTGATTAGACTAAGTCAAGCATTTGGCCATTCAGATCTTTCCACTGGCATAGATAAGAGTGGTATTAGGCTGCCATTGCTGGAAACTATTTGGTGGGATTGGAATACTAAGAATATGACCTACTTTTCAGATGCTAGTCTAGCCCTGAGCTGATTCAGCGTAGTTGCTGTCATGTTACTCTCTCTGGCACGAGTACCACCAAACTCTTCTGAGGTTATCTATCCTTTCCAGAGCTAGCTTTGTCTGGGAAGTGTCTCCCAAAGAAAGCGGTAGTTATGGTCAGAATTCCATTGCCACAAATCTTAGCAATTTATACAATAAATGGGATAAAAGTATAATTTTATGATTTTTATCTTTACTTTTATATGTGAACTCATTCATTTTAATGCATTTGTAATTCTTTTTACACTTAGTAGTTTCAAATCATTGTGAAATGAGTCGTCAAATTCTTCCATTCATTATGATAAACTTTTAAAGTTTATCAGCATAATCTTTATTTCTATATAATTTGATACTATCACAGTCATTTCAAATGTTTAGAGGCAGTTTAAACTATTAAGCAGTCTTATAAGCTTGTTTACCTCACTTAGCAAATTTATTGAATGCCAAAGTAAAATCTTTAAACCAACTCACAGACAAACTATTGTGAAGTTTGTAAGTTCTGAATAACAAATACAAAGTAACACAACTGCATTTTTATTTTAATTTTTCATAGTATTTTAATTGGAAAGTAGATGTTTGTTTTCATCAGATTAAGAAGTTCAAAAGTTCTACCTACTCATTCCATTATCCAGGAATAACCATTATTTACAAACTGTTTTTGCATTCATATTCCAGAGTGTATGTGTAGACACACACACTCCCTCATGTAATAGTGTTTGTTAGACTATAACAATGGGTTATTCTCTACATAATACTGGAAAATTTGCTTTTTGCAAAATAGTCCTATTTTTGGAGTATTCAGGTTTTATTGTGTACATCAAAGCAAACTGGTGTATTTCATACTGTTATTTAAAAAAAAACTCTAGGAAAGAGAAGTAAAAATTATGACATGCAATACTCCTAGCAGGGGTATAAAAGTAAACATAAGTAACCTTTGTTAAGATAACCCCCAGAAATGAAAATGTAAAAGTACATATATTGTAATTTCCCTTTGAAATAAGTGGCAGCATTTGTGTAAAATATTGTTATCAGACAAACCAAGGAGGAAATTTTGTTTACTTAAAAGTTTACACTGCTTTCAACAACATTAGACACTTCTATTAAAAGGAGTCCTCAGAGATCTTTCCTTGGTAACTCTTTTAAAAACTTATTTCATGACTTCTTACTGTCTTTCCTATCTAATTCATTTCCCCAGTGTAGTTTCTGCATAATCAATGTTTTGCCATATTAAAACAATACTTTTGTATATTTTGTAGCCTTTAGGGTAAAGAGGTGGACCTTTACCTGTAAATGATACATAAACAGTATAAAGTTTCAGTATAAAACAATGAAAATGTTTCCATACCAGAATAGCTCTCAACTAATATGATTTGTTATTTATAAGTAGGACTTGGCTTTTTCTAAGACTATTAATCAGTGTGCTAGTATGTATTCACTACGCTTATAAATATACCTACTTCACATTCCTTTCAGAGATTGTCATGACCATTTAAAAGTTAATTAGCATTTTTCCTACAAAAGGATTCCTTCATACACATTCAACAAGATTCTAGTTTACTGGAGTCTCCTGAGATCCTTTAATTGTGTACCATTCAAAGAGCGGGTTGTTTATAAGAATCATTTTAAAAATATTTTATTCATTCATGTTTAAATGAGTGAAAAATTTTATTGCATTTTATTGCTGCTTTTGCTGTCTTTAGGTCTTTATTTAAAAAAAAAATACAACTTTTAAAAACTGCTCTCCAATACCAACCATAGGAAATAAAAAAGTCTCATAAAGCACTTGATTTTAGTGCATTTAAACAATTGTATTAACTGAAACTAAGCAAGATTAAGGATGACCTAAATAACTAAGTATGACCTAAAAACTAAGTAAGGATGACCTAAAAACTAAGTAAGATTAAGGATGAGCAGTAGAAAACATTTTCTTTCACCTGTACCACAGTGAAGTCTGATGAGTCTCATATCCTACCTGTGGCCATGACCTATGCACCCAAACTCTAAAAATACAAAGTCAATTTGTTTTTTTTTTTTTTTAAAAAAGTAAATAAGAATGGGCACAGAATTTTGGTAGAAAAACAAGTTAATTTTTATTCTTTACTCTGTCTTTTCAAACCAGGACTCATTTTCTACTGGTTGTGACTTCAGGCAGGCACATAATTTTCTCAGCATTAGCTAGCACTGACAGAATTATCAGAGCCACTGTCCTTCTCATGCCAGTTACAATGAAAAGTAGAAACATGGATATTGTTGTGATCTACTGTTTTTCCCAGAAAAATCACATCTGTACACTGCATTGCAGCATTATCCATTTCACCTTTTCAACAAGTTTGACCAATCGGTCACTGGGTCCCTCAAATACAAATCCACATTTAAGATATTTTTCCTTATTCCCTAAAACTGCAAGCAGCACAAATCTACAGTTGAACATTAGTGAAGAAGGTAATATATTATAGGATAGTCCTGATTTTGCTCTCTGAAGGGTTTTTCTTATTATACAATCATAAAGCAAATGAAGAAATACTAAGGAGTCATCTCAATCCACCAAATTCCTTATGAGCAGGAAAACATGAGCCCACCCTGAGAACTGAAAATTTATGCCACCTTTTTTTTTTAACATAATAACTTTTGACTGTTTCCACTTCTAAATCATAGAACAGTTACTAACTAAAAGATACAATCTTAAATTCTTTTGGTATTGCTTTCAACCCCCTTTGGGCCTATGGCAGTGGAGATAATTATCTCCTACAACCCTTTCACTTCATGGTAGTACTCTTAAACTGTGTTTCATGAGATTGTTATTCTCAATTAAGTCCTACAAGAAGCTTGGGGGGGGGGAGATTGCTTTATACCCTGAAGTTTTTCACAGTCTTTCCAAAAATCTTTACCCTTAGTAAGTGAATTTTTAAACAAAAATGATAAATAACACACTCTAACCGAATTAGTGTCTTAACTCAAACTACAAAAATTCAGTCCACAAGATCCCTAGAAGTGTAACTAAGGATGAAACACTGTTCTCAGGGTCAGATGATCTGATCTGACCTCTAATCAATTGTTGACTAAAGTTTTTCTTTCCAACAATTGAAGCTTTTTGGTTTACCTGTGTGTATCTGTATCCTATAATGACATGTTTTCAAATTCTTCCATCTTGGAATTTGTTGCTGACTACTGTTCTTACACATGCTTACAGTTTACTGCTTGAAGACTGTCGACTGCTAAGTAACCATTAGTGAGGTCAGCCTTTTTCTCTCACACTGGAGTAGCACATAGAGCTCACTGATGCTTTTTCTGGAATTCCAAAGCATGTGTGTGGTGTTTGGAGTGGTGTGGCGATATCTCCATCTAGTACGTTGCTAACCTCTGTGCCACATCCTTTAGGGAGAGGAAGCA
The DNA here is from genome assembly GCA_004363535.1 of Dasyprocta punctata. NCBI lineage: Eukaryota > Metazoa > Chordata > Mammalia > Rodentia > Dasyproctidae > Dasyprocta > Dasyprocta punctata. The sequence continues at coordinate 16,919 of RJWM01011723.1, read as the reverse complement.
AAAAACATTCCTGGTGAATCTGTCACAGAAGAACAATTTACTGATGAAGAAGGGAACCTCATCACCAGAAAAGTAATCATCATTGAGATTTCATGCTTCTCTCGGAATTTAAGTTTCTCGCCTTAAAAACATTACTGCTTTTGTGCTGTAGTGTCACCTCTTGAAACACAAAAATCTCTACTTTTCACTATTGCTTCCTACAGATCACTCGGAAAGTAATAAGACGAATTATTCCACAAGAGAGGAAACGGGATGAAGTGGTAATGGAGAGGGATTGCCAAGGAGAAAGGAGAGGATAAAAGCATTGTGTACTCCTTAAAAGCGCCGCTAATGGGCTGACATCTGCAGTGTGGCAGCTTGAAGCATTTGCTGCTTTTGACTTTTGCATTTGTTCAGCATTAAAAAAGAAAGAAAGACTTTTCTTGCTAACATTCCTTAATGATACTGTATATAGTTTTCACTGTCTTCCGAGTTTTCAGTGGTAAATTCATTTATGGGGACAGACTGTGCCCATTTGAGAGAGAAAAAAGATAAAACTTTTGCTACCAGTAAACCCCTTGGGAGTGCCCAAGCCCTGCCCAGGGCTTGGCCATTGGTCAGTGTCTGCCTGGGACACAAATAGAGGGCAATCCAAAGGACAGGATTTGAATAGTAGAATAACAGAAATCTCAGTTCATGCTGTTTGCATCGTATCACGTTCTGTAGGTAAATCTTCGTTCCTTCTTCACCTGGCAAGGCTCTCCTCTTTGGGTTTCCCCAGCTCCATTAGGCCAGTTACAGAACCAAAGTCCTCACTAAGCAGTGTAATTCATTCCAGTAAATCCCTACCTGTCAAGAAAACATCTAGTTATTTTTCAGTTCTGTTTCCCAGATCTTTACCCTCTCTTATTTGAAAATAGAAACTTCGGTAGACTTCTTTCAGAGAAAAAGAGTGAACTGACAGTTCCTCGGGACTAGATCAGAAAATTAGAAGGGCTACTTGTGTTTTCTCTTGTAAATAATAAAGTAAAAACTGAATATTGCACAGCAGCCTTCCTGTCAGAACTGTGCACCTGGTGCTCAGAGAAGAGAGATCTTTTTGGAAAATTGATACCTCCATGGTTTAGGAATAAGAACTTAGTGTTGTTGATTCTATAAAATTCAGAAGAATGAAAACAGTCCCTCAGATCACAGTATTTCCATGGTAGTTAGTCCTTAATTAGTGCTTTACTAAAAAACTTGTTTCATTACAACTGATCACTTTTAAGTTCTGCTGGCTTGAAGTATATTAGGGATTGGTAATTTTTTCTTAAATTGAGAGTTGAGTGCCTTGTGAAGTTTGGTGATAATTTCTTCCAGCTAACTACAAGAAATGGGTAGGCTGCTTTTTTTTTTTTTTATCACTAACCCGCTGAATTATTGTGAAGTGCAGTTATGCTGTATTCATTTTGACAGTGCTCTCTTGTTTGCCTTGGTGGTGCTAAGCTCTGTAGTGAAGCCAAATAGACTGCGTGTATTTTTGAATGTGAAATGACAAAGTACATTAAATGGTTCCACTTATCCTAATCCAGCTCCAGGGACCAGAATGGGAACTACTTTAAAAGTCTTCTGCAATGAAATCTTAATGGGCATATTCCTTTTAAAGCAGGGAGAAGGTTATAAGGTGAAGACAAAGAAGGAAATCCGGCATGTGGAAAAGAAGAGCCACTCATAACAGAACGGTCAGTCAAGGTGTGAAGTGTGCTCTTGTGAATACTTAAATGCCTGTGAAACTCCTAAATAAGCGATTCAAATATTCCCTTTCCTCATTTTCACTAAATTCCACCTTGGAAAATATGAAGTTATCTTCTTTTTATGTTTATAGATGCATTTATATGCATGTGTACATAAGTGTGTGTGCATATATATTCTACCTCTGTCGTGTGATTTAAAAATGTGGTGAATATGTGCTTTTTAAATTATAATAACAGACACATTTGGTCATTGATCTTCCTCGAAAGACTTCCCCCTTACTTTGAACACATTTACTCCACTGTTCTTGCCACTTTCTGAAGCAGTTCTCAAGTCTTCTTTCATGAGCGCCTTTATTTGCACCGTCATAGCTGCCTCCAGATTCAAATCAAAACATTTACCTTTCAGGAGTCCTTTTGACTTTGGGAAAGAGCCCACAAGTGCAGTGCCAGGTTCAAGTGAATAAGGTGGATAAGGACACACCGTGTGTTTTACAAGCCTGCTTTTCTGTGGGATGGCGCTTGGCAGCAGCGTTTACCATGGTTTTGATCACACCTTATAAAGACATGAACAAAAGACTTCCAGAACTGCCTCAGAAAGTGGAGGAGCAGAGGGATAAGTGTGTTTGAAGTGAGGTGGAATCTTCCGAGGCAGACTAAGGACAATGTGTTTTTACTGTAATAAATTTTTAAAACTGAAGCACTGTATATTTTGATCACTATATATATATATATATATATATATATATATATATAATATATGTAATTTAAATATATGCACACTAAAACTTGACTGTAGTTCACAGTCCATAAACTTTCTCCTTGCCAAGCCAGCAGGAATTTAAATGTAAATGTTTGCAAAAGCAAATATAAATAATGATTTTTTTAATTTCCTCTGAGAGAGCTCACTATGAAATGCAGCAGCCCTGTACAACCCAACAGGGACACTGTTTGGCAACAAGTTAACTCTCCCACTCTTCCAAATGTACTGAGAACTGTATTGATCCAGCCTTTCATCATTTTAGCAGACTAGCACCTGAGGATATATATTTTCCTTTGAAATATAATGGCTGCCAAGTCTAAATTCAATGAGTAAAACCCTGTACACTACTATATTTGTAGAAATCAAAGAAAAATAAAGTAGACAATTAACCTCTTATTATTTTAGACTAAAATGTTTACTAAGTTAGATTTGTTTAAATTTGTCTGAACTTGTCTTCACAAATCACATTATTTTCTTTTAAATGTTTCCTAAATCTTACATTGTCCTATTGCTATACAGCAATAATCAGAGAGGCTATTTTGGGGATGTATATAATATATGTCATTTCTTCAGAACCATTCACCTACATCCTCTGAGTGCTATGGTTAAAGTAACAAAGAGCGAACAGATTCTAGTTTTTACTGTCAAGAATCTGTTGTTCTTTACCTACTGAGGATGCTGGTACTGTATTTGGAAAGCTAAGATAAGGAACTGAGAAATAATGTAGTCTCAATCCTCCTAATTTGTATGTGAGGTAACTAAAGCCCAGTTATCTTATCATTTGTTTATTCACTCTAATTAATTTTACTTCCTCTCTGTGAGGCTTTCTACATAGGCACTGAGAAATTGCTGGCAAAAAACACTAACATGGTACTTGCTCTCACTGAGTTTACATTTTGGAGATTTCTCTTTCCTGTTACTAGGACAAATTTACCCATCATTCACAGTTTAAAGGAGAAGGTTTATTTTGGGTCATGGTGTAACTCTGTGGCTAGCAAGCTCCAAGGCAGCAATGGCATGGTGGAGAGAAGCTCTTTGCCTCCTGGCAGCCAGAAAGCAACTGAAGAGAGAAAGGGGGAGGTGGGAACAAGGATACACCCTTCCAAGACACTCCCCCAGGAGCAAGGTTAGAGATCTGAACTGTCAGACCTAATGATAACCAAGTGCAACTAATCAATGGCACAATTATTTAATGACCTTGGGAACTGCAGATACTCTGGAAATAGTATTTCCATAGTTTTGCAAGTGTTTTATGTGTCCTCTTCAATTCTCATGGCACCTCTACATAACGTGATTATCCGAATTTAACAGATAAAGGACAGACCTAAGTAGATTGCCCAAATTTGCATAAGTAAAAAGTGGCAGAAAGAGGATTCACAATTTAACAAACTGCCCCCAGAGGCCACCTTCTCAATGATGTATTTACTGGAGACTTCACCCAGGCCTAAGGAGACAGAGCAGGTTGATGTGAAGTGTGGAATGAGTGTTACTGGGAGTCACGCACTTCTATTCTAAAAGGGGTTAAAAAAAAAAAAACACTGAAGGTTTTCAAGGCAAGGGTGTGTTCTCCATTACTTACTGTAGATGTAGGTTGGAGAATGAATTAGAGGGGCCAACAAGGATGAGCAGGTTACTGATACTCAGTCTAGAGTTGGTGACATTGCAGATGCTAGCATTGGCAGTAACGATCACTGAATGAGTGCTGTTGGCATGACTGGTTTTCTATTGGACAAGACAGGTAAAAGACAAGAAAATTAAGGATGGCATCAATGTAGAAATATCTAGAATGAACTCTCTCTATATATCATATATATGTAATATATACATTTATATGTATTTCTTAAAATACTAAGCATGCTGTCTGAAATTAAGTTTACCTTATCAACTCTTGAGTGATAAATGAAGTCAAAGTAAAAGAGAGTTCTGTTGGCTTTAGTATGCCCGTAAAAGTATAGCAACTTATTCAATCACGTACCACTCAGATTCCAAGTGGGAAAGAATCAGAAAGGTTATCTGCCACAGGTGAGTCATTTTTCCACAGCGACAATGTATTTTATATCTGTGAATAAATGAGACACACAAAAAAATGACAGTGCTATACTCTCAGGGTCCTGTAGAATCTTATTAATATTCACTAAATATACAAGAGACTCTAAAATTATCATTACCCTCTAAAGAAGTCAGGCTCATTTGCTACACCAAAGGACAGATAAGTTTGAGCAGATTAATTCATGTGAATGTGAAAATAATTCCAGCATAAAGTGAACTCCACATGTCAGAAGAAAAGTGACTCTATGTTGCAAGGTAGTGCTCACCTTCCATAAGGAACCTTAGAAAACGAGTTCTACAGTACTACCCAAATTTCGAGCATATTGAATATATGATATGGAAAAATCATTTGGTGAATACATTTAGTTTTTATAGTTTTTCTGGTTGCCTTTTTAACATAACAAAACAGCTAAGAAGCTAGAATGCTGTCAAATTTCACTGGGTCTTAGCACTGATATCAAAATTTTTATTTCCCATTTTGGAGCCAGTTGACTTTTGAGCAACCTGCACCCTACTCTTGCTTTTCTTTAATATGCAGTCACAGTTTATAAGAGGAAACACCATGATTTTAAAGATTTGTCCATAGTATATACTGATTTAGTTTACATAGTACTTCTACACTGCTATCTTATTTAATCTATTAAAAAAGAGAAGATTGAGGCAGGTTAAGCCAACTTGTTGCTTTTTACAGATGAAGGTACTAAGCCTCAGAGGTGATGTGATTTGTCTATTGTCACCCAACTTAGGACTAGTAGAGCTAGAATCTGAACACAAGATTACTGATACTCAACCTAGAGTTCTTTGTCTCACATTAAGTAATCTAAGATTTTTCTTGCAGTATAATCATCTATTGTCTTAGTTACTTTTCACTCGTTGCTGAGACAAAATACCTGACACCCAAAATTAGGGAAGGAAAGGTTTATTTCTTACAGTTCTCAGGGGTTTCCAGTTCATACTTAGTTGACTCCAAGGCAACATGGCATGGTGGGGCGGCCATTCATGGTAGCCACCAAACAGCAAGGTGAACCAGCGAGAGAGAGAGAGGGCAGGAGAGGGAAGACCCGTGTTCCTTTTGCCCTTACACTGTATCTCAGCTCCACCCCTGGGCAGGTGCAGCACTCACATCACCAATCTCAGCGCTAGACCATAAGCCAATCACAATGGCCAGACTCAGCCCCATCCAAATTACATGAGGTTTTGGGGGGACACAGGACCAACCACACTATAACATCTATAAAATGACTATTGTATGTCAAACTGCATAAAATTGTTGTATACATTATTTCATATAATTACCAGAAAATGCTATAAGTTTTTTTTTTTTTTTTTTTGAGTGAGGAAACTGAGTTGTAGAAAAGCTAAATGATGTACCTAAGATCCTTCCACTGGCAAGCAAAAGAGTGAAATTTGGACTCATTTTGAAATAAGTTAACTATTACTTTCTTATTAAATAGTATTTGGTAATTATTAGAGATTCAAAATCAAATTTTGAACCAAAAACATGTATATAGGCAACCAGTAAACACTCGTGGTGGTGGCAGTGATGCTGGTAGATATGTGTGCTTTTTAAAATAAAGCAAGACTCTATTTTTCAGGTAGCCATGATCTTCTGATTTTTACTTCAGGTGCCACTAAATGGCTGCTTATTAAGGTCATGACAAGGGAGCAGCCTCAGATCAAAGTCATGACAAAGACTTATGTCAACCAATAACTATATTTCAAAGCTCCTTGAGAAAGTGCTCTGCCTCTCACTGACAGCTCTATAGAAATGGGAGCCTTGGCTGACCAGGGCAGCACTTTATTTGATGCCAAAAAATCGATTTATTTCATTCATTCCTACAAAGAATATTTGACCATCTGCCTGGCTCAGAGTGGATGGGCCAGATACACAGTGGCAAGATACAACCTCCATGAATTTCTGAATTTCCCAGTCCACAAGTGCAAGAGATAGGGCAAATATTGTTTAAGTACCAAAAAAATGTCCAGTAGCCAATGAAATGTGGACACATTTGGACTTGATGTAAGGCAGGTCCCTGTAGTAAAGAGGTGGCACTAACGGAGAAGAGGCCTACCAAGGGTACAGCATATATAAGGACCGTGAGTTGTAGAGACCTGCCATCCCTGAGGAAATCAAACATCTGTGGACCTGAGCAAGAGTCTGAGGAGATAGGAGTGAAGGAGGCTGATACAACGCGAAGTGAGATTTGTGCTGGCATTTGGAACCCCATGGCCAGGAAAAAAGCATTCATTCATCCAGGCAAGAGAATGGCAAGGAGAATGCAGAGCTGATGACCATTTTAGAAGTATAACAGTTGGATTAATTCAGTATGGGGAATGAGGAAAGAGAGAGAGCAATGATCAGGGTTGTTAGCTTGTAAATAATCATTAACACAAACATAGAGCCCAAGACCACAAAAACAAACTTAGGATTGAACTGCCACAGTGCTCTCCATATTTGTCAGTGATTTCCAACAGAAGTCTGTCTGTGCTAGAGATCTTCCTGTGACTATCTTGATAGAGGAGTGAGAAGTGAAATGGCTCAAGTAGATCGAATTGTGTAGCTATCTACTAACTACATGAGCTTGGTCGAGTAACTAAACTTCTGAGTCTTAATTTCCTCACCTCTATTATTATCATCCTAAGAGACCAGAGATTGGGCTTGGTATTAAGCTGTAATGAACAATAACTCTATATTTCAATATAGGGATAATAGTAATATATCTCAAAGTTATTTGTGGAATTAAATGAATTAATATATGTAACTCCCAAATAGTGACTCCCAAACCCATAGTAAGCATTCAATAAAAGCAAGTTATTATTACTAAGCATTGATCAAGAAGAGAGCCAAGAATAGAATCTTGCAGAACTTGGATTCCAGAGGCTGGTGGATGACAGTGCCAGCCTGGAGTAGTAGAGATGTCAGGATGGCAGCAACATAGAAATCCTCCTTGCTTTCATTTCCTCCCCACAGGTTTCTCATGGTAACCCCAGGAAACTAGCAAAGCAGGTATTCTCATCCCTTTTGCTAAGGAATGAATGAGACTAAGAGATGGCAGAATTTCTGAGGTTATAAAAAATGACAGATCTGGGTTTTTAATTCCATTTCCTCATTCTACCTCGAGGAGGTTAGAGCCATGGCCTGAATTGCTTTTGTTCCAAATTCAGGACTCTACCTTCCAGGATATTTTCCCAGATTTCATTTGAGTAGAACTTTCTACATTGTATTTTTCTTATTTACTTTTCTCACCTTTTACCCAAATGTCTCACTATACAAAAGCCTTAGATTGAAGTTAAAACCAAGGGTTGAGAGTCAGGTGGCTTGAATTCTAATTTTGATTCCACCATACACTGTGTATCCTGGGGTTCATTGTTTACTTCTGTAGTTCTGTTTCTTATCTGTACAATAGAGGAAACAATCATGCCTCATTATTATTAGGGGTGAATGAGTTAATCCACTTTAAGACAGTGCCCAGCATATAATAAGCATTTAATAAAAATAAACCATGTTTTTCTTTCATTGTCAAAATATTAGTCAGTGTTTTCTAATACTTTTTCCCTTTCTGACTTTGACTTTTTTTTTTTTTTTGTTAAAATCACTGGTCACTAGAAAAGAACAAGCTAAAAAATTACTGATTTTAATGATGAATAAATCTACCTGAATTGGTATTATTTTTCAAAAGAAAATGTAGTTTATTATGATTACATATAGTAACAAGTACTTAGAAAAAAGTTCTCTAGTTCCATGACCTCTAAAACTAGAGAAGCAAAAGGAAGGAAAGGAGATGGGGAGAAGGGACAGGAAGAAAACTAAAGCAGATAATTCTCGATGTCCTCAGTGGACTGAGGGGAAGACATATCAGAAAGGCTTTCCTCCTTCCATGACACAACTACGTCTCACAGATGAGAGGTGACCTGCAGGGTGGTTTACTCAGGAAATGACAAATCCGACCTTTCAAAGAGGCAGCACTGCAGACAACCACTAAGCAAAGAGTTAGATGTATAATGTTTAGGGAAATACACGTGGATACAAACTCATGAGTAAAGAGAAGAAAGTGGAAAACAATATATAGTCATTAAGGGGCGTGTTGCCAAGCCTCAGAGGAAGGCCTATCAATCAGCAGGTTTTTTTTTTTTTTTTTTTTTTTTTTTTGTACCAGGGATTGAACTCACAACCTAGCGCTTACCAACCAAGCAAGTGCTTAAGCCACTGAACTAAATCCCCGGCCCAGTCCGCAGTATTATTGCTAGAGAATCTTAGAAACGCAATGTCCAAGCTCATCCCAGCCTAAGGAATCAAAATCCACATTTGAACATTGTCCCAGGTGATATCTATGCATGTTAAACTCTGAGAGGCATTCCTCTAGGACACATCATTGACTCAAATTTAGTGCAATGCTCTAAAGAGTTTTAAAAAGTTATATGGAGCCCCACTCCAGACAATTCTAGGTAGCTCCTTTGGGCTATGGGCTGGACATTGAGACTTCTTAAATTGTCCCAGATAATTCTGTTGTGCAACCAAGTTTGAAGACCACTAGAAACTGTGAAACAAACCTTTTCAGCTGAGGATAGTAGGAAATAATCAAAAACCGTGTATTGAGCGGTACTACAAAGAGCTTCAGATGCCAAGCAAAAGATGTAGGACCATTTTTAGCATAGATATTAGGAGCTAAATACCATGAGTGTATTGATGGTTCAGTAAGGAATGTTTGGTTCTACACTTGGGCATATACCTCACTTGAACTGTGAGCTATAAGGTTCATTATTCATCTGAGAAATAGCAAATAATAATCTGTTTCCTTCTGTTTTTCTGTATTTAAAATGTTTCTTTAAAAAAATTTTTTTAAAAATTTTTCATTACCATGAAGTGATAGAAATGATTAGTTCTGAGTCTCTCCTGCCTTTTTTAGATTTGAAAGACATACCAACTCAAAGATTCCTAAATGCAAGTATACCTACCTCATATCCATTATTTCAACCCAGAAAGGGGAGATGAGTACAAATTCCCTTCCTGGGGTGCCATCTCAATGGCGCTTGTCCTCACGTCTTCCCATCAGATGGCGCTTTCAACACAGTGTAAAGTGTGTATAACATCACTTGCTAAGGTTCTCATGCCTTTTACACAACACTGTGTATAAAGGATTTTGCCCAATAAATGTTTTCCCTTACTCCATGGGGTTGGGACCCACACACTGATTTCAGTGTGACTGAAAATGAGACAGATTTATAAGAGTAACTCTCACTTTTAAAAAGAAACTTTTATCACCCAAAACATACCCAAATATAGATGGGCATAATTAACAGCAATGTAAAATCTAAGAAACCTGTGTCTAGAAAGATAATATTTGCTTGTCTTGAGATAAAAAGAAAAAGACATTTCATATCACAAAATTAACCTGGGAAATTGGATTGCTTTTTAGAAGAGGCGAAGAAAAAGTTCAATTGGATTGCTGTTATCTATCTATATAGATTTACTAAAAACTATCAAACTATATTTATAACAGATGAAGTGTGGTTTATAAATTTTGTCAATTAAGATGTAGAATGTACAAAATCTATCCAGAGAAAATTGCTGCAAAGCAAACAGCAAAAGCATAGGGGTAACATTATCCTAGGACCATCTGAGATGCCTGGTGCCTGGAAGATTAGGATTAAATGGTAGAAATGGAGGTGCGAAAATCCTGATCTTCCCAATAAGGATCTGTCTGAATGAGTCACTTTCCTTCTCCAGAACTTCTGCAAAGTTATGGGAGGGGGGAGCCCTTGAAATCATGCAAGGAGAAATTGATACTTTGGTGTTCTTGGCTCCAAGTATTAGTGACCTGGGGTGTTGAGGTCAGTGCCACTTTTAAAACAAAAAGGGAAGTCCAAATCCTAGGTGAGAAGACAGAGGAAATGCTATTCTAACATGTTTACGTAAGACAAGGTGTCCTAAGTGACTTGTCTACAGAGAAGGAAACTTAAGGTCACTGTGAACACTCTTGAGCGCCAACAAAAACAGAATTGTTTATAAAGGTTCTTCAGGACCTGCCAACAAGTTTGTGGCTTACATATGACTGGATAGGGTTGTTCTTATAATTGTTCTTACTCCGATTCTGTAAGGACCACCTTGTGCTCAGAAAGACATTCAGGCTTGCAGCTTTTCACACTGACCAAGGAGGAAGGACTGTATGTAGGGAAAAACTCTGTTGTGGAGGATTCGTATAAACAATACTGCACGTAGTATGAAAACTTCTGTTGCAGAATGTTCATTTATTTGATATATTAAAGACTTGACTATAAAACATTGTTGCCTTGTGCGAGGATCAGTCAGCAAGGTAAGACATTCTCAGTTGAGCCTCAATAGAAAAGCTTAGATTACTTTATCCCATCATGACTGATGCAGATAAGAGAAAGTATTCTTTGCAACAGTACAAGTTAATCTTTAATTTCAATTTATATGTGGAAAAGCAATTCCATAGTAATGAGGCAATGAAATTGTTCTCCATTTTTATTTATTTTAAAAAAGCAAAACAGGAAAAAAGGTAGGAGTAACACAGAATTGCAAAGAACAGTAAGAAATCAATGCTAGTCAATATATTACATATTATTATCTTAGAAGTAGTTGCTCAAGTTACTAGATCTAGGCATAAAAATGATCAGACAATCAAACAATGACAACACAAACTATTCCTTCTGATAAACTAACAGAGAATTAGTAGTAAAGTTATCTGTCTTGCATACTTATACATACATACAGTTGTATGTGTATATCTACAAACATATAATCTTTTCCTTTCTTCCATTTCTCCTTTCCCCTATTTCAGCTGTTCTTTAATTTTGAGCACTTTCTTTCCCTCTCCATTTTTGAAAGATTAGTCAGACTGTAGGGGGTGAGGGACTTATAAATCTACAGAAATGATGAGATGCTCTATCTCAGCTCCACGAAAAGCTCAGTTCTCTTAAATTTTAATACTGATAGCAGTCTCCCTGTCATGTCATTTTATAGGTGGTAAGACTGAACCCCAAAGAGTTTTTAAAGAGCTCAGCCACCTGAGCTTTAGAGTCAGAACCAGGAGGAAGTCTTTCCAACTCAACTTCTAAAACCCTTATTTCTGTGAAAATAAGAGGTCACTTCCTTTCTAGTACATCCTAGGGCATAGTCCTCCAAGGGATTTAGCAGGTAGCCTAAACATCTATTAGTGGAGAGTACTCATTCTCTGAGGCTTTTCTGTTGAATACCAGGAAAGGCTGAGGCAAGTTCTCAAAAAGAAAACTGAGGAAAGAAAGCTAAACTCACTACCTATTGTCTCTCTTTCCACAGGATCATTTATTTTTACTGCCAGTATTGAGAAATTCATGGAAGAAATACCAACAGGAAGGAAGAAGTTTACGGAGAAGGGTGTGTGTGTTTGCTGCTTCCACACATTAATGGCATGATTTTTTTATGCAAAAAGAAAAAAAGAAAAGAAAACCACTCACATTTTATTTTAGCATGAGCCAATTTACAGAGCATGGAAATTCACTTTCATTTCCAGGATTGGCGCGTGTGCAATTAGCAATGCAGTGTATATACAAGAAGCCATGCTGTTAACTGTTTATCTCAAGTAATTTGGTGTCATTTTCAAAAGAAAGAAATTCCTGCCGCCAGAAGGGACAGAAGGAGATGAAATGATCAAATCTCGAAGAAACACTAAAATTACTAAATCCACAACAGCTCGCCTTATTTTTCTTGGACCCAAACTGTCAGGGTATAAACACTATTTGTTTCTTTTTTAAAACATCGATAGTTTTGCTGTAAATAGTAACACTGTATAAATTCTAACAGAAAAATAGAATAAATGTTGAGAAGGCACTGCCTCTTAGAACACAAACAGAATATTGCAGATGCATTTAACATAATAGGGGTCTCAAGTGACTTCACCCTAGAAGAGGGAGAGGTTCTGGGGGGAGGACTCTCCCCTGACTCTTGTATATTAGCAATTATAATGTTTGTATATGCAAAACAGCTAGCTTGATTTTAAAAAACAAATCTTTAAAATCTGCTGCAAATTTAATTCCCAAAATGAGGAATTCTGTAGTTGTGTGAAAATTTTTTCTTCAGAATACTAATATTTTGAAGCATGTGTATCACCTTATTTTGATTAAATCTTTTCCAATTTTGCAAACACTACAGTATACTGCAACACAGAAAATTTTATCTGTAAACACAAAGCCCTTCATTACTATTTGTTGCTATTGCCAATTTTTCAATGAAATGACCTAAAAATGAGGAAAAAAAAAGACCTATACAGTAGTTGCTTTAGGGGGGGGGGGGGGTGCTGTTAGTGCTTAAAAGGGGGTAATGCTTGCCGCTGTAGAGGTGGACAGTGCTCCTATGAGACCCCAGTCAGGGGTACTTAAAATGGACTGATCAGAAATCCTTAGCTAGTAGAATGGCAGCACGCTGTAAACTTATTACTGTATCGTGTACTGGCTCTCAGATGTAGACACCTTTCCGTAAGCCAATCATTTGTAACCATTCTAGCAGTGTCATATTAGGTTAAAAAGGCTGCTGTGTTTTAAAGGGCATTTTTATTTGGGTTTTGGTGAAATTCTTTAATTTGTTTATTATATTCACATAAAAATCAGCATTCATCGACACATAGCTCTAATGACATATGTATGAAAAACCAGACACTGGATGACCTAGTCAATTATTTAAGCATAAAATAAATTGTGTTAAACTCTTCACCTATCTGTGTTCTACAGTGTCCTTGTGTTCTCTGGCAAAAGGTCATTGTCTGATCCCTTGTCACGTGAGTCCTAGCCACACCAATCTACCACCTGCTAGTCCTACCTATGCCTTTGGTCACTAAAGGAATAGTACCATTCAGTTTTGCCCTGAAAACTCCCAGCTGACATATACTCTTAGTATTTTGTGAAGGAACAAACAAATGAAGACTAATTTATTCCTACATCTGTTTGGGCTGTCCCCCCAAAAATGACAAGTCAGGGCCACTATAGCCAACATGTCAAGAAGTTATAACCTGGTACTTCCAGAACCATTGAACATGCAGTTGTTTTTGACCCATATTTTTTTAATTGACATCATTATCAGTGCATATGAGTTACAAGATTTCACTTAATGACCCACTTTCTAACTTTCCTGGAAAAGCAATATTTGCTCCCAATGGACCTGATCCCCAGAAAACGACATGATACGAACAGGTTGTCCTTGCCCTCTCCAACCAGGTGTCTCAGCCACACCACAGTCTCAGCCCTGATTCTTTACACTTTGGACTAACCCAATAACACTAGAGTATGCAAAAATCAAAAATCACTATACGATTTTAAATTCTGTAGTACAACAGGCCACAGCTGTAACTTTTATTCCAGCCCAGAGTATGGCTCTCAATAGTAGTGGTAGCAGTAAGCCTCATCACTGAAATTGGAGAGCTCATTATAACCCCTTCTCTGTTCTAGTCCCATTTATTAACTCAGTCCTCCTAGCCACTTTATGAGATAGGTACTGTCTTTGAAAGTGCTAGTTCTCATGTAAAATGAAGTAATTAACGTCATACATCAATGCCATTTATTGCTTGTCCATTAAAGTAACAAATGAATGAGGCCAAAATGGACTTGATAACTAGAAGACTTATCTTGACAACCAGTTTTGCATAAAGAGTGAAGCTAGACTGCATTTGTAGTGTTCCAAATAAATGAAACGTGCCCATACCCTTACACCAGAATTGTCTTATGATGAGCAAACTGACACCACACTCTGAAAGGTTAAAATACAAAACAAAACAAAACAGAACAATCTTGCCCCAAAACAAACAGCTACTTACCTGTAAAATCAAGGTCAGAATACAGATTCCCATGTAAGAGTTACGAATTTCTGACTGTCTTTAACAGAAGATGATTATTCTGGAGTAGATCAATGATGCATATTTGTCTAGGTATCAAGTGGCTATGTTTACATACCTGGAAGCCTAACTTTCAGGGTATGGGATGTGCTGTTTCAGATCTAGCAAAAATCCATAAATTTACTCAGAAGTATCCAAACCATGATAGGATTTTATTTGCATATGTATATGTATAATTTATATGTGTATATATGGTTTAAATGTGGCACATTTTATATTCCTATTCTTTGCCTGCCTACACAAAAATGTATTTAAATTTTTCTTTGATATTTCTGTAAAAAATGAACTATGATAGACAAATGCCTGATATTTACTGTTTTTTTGTGTTGTATTCCTACTAAATTCCTAGCTTAATTCACAATTTGGCAATATGCTACGCAGGAATATTTTATCACTTCTAAAAGGGACCTACTTCTCTGAACACCTAAATGGTCAGCCTCCTCTTCTCTGTAAAAAAGGACTCCTTCAGATTTGGATGTTCTGCCATGTTCATTTGAATATCATCTTGGGGTTCCACAAAGATGCAAGTGTTTTCTCCATGGCAAATATAAACAGGTGTTTGCTTGCCTCTTGTTATGAATATCAGCTCACATTTGACTGTGTGACAGGGATATATGAGAAATCTGGAAACCAGCGGGAACAGTAACACATCCCCTGTTTGTCTCCGATGTAGCCAGCAATCCAAAAACATCCTTATTGGGTGAGTCTTGGTATTCTTGGTTGCTGAAGAGGTGCTGGCATATCAAAAGGTGTGTAATTTTCTGCTCATATGATACCGATCTACCTTAAGTTGGTGATCAAATAGTCTAGAAATAAACATGTCCATATTGAGATTCGAGCCACACTTTTCAAGAGTTCAAGAAGGAAGATAGTAGTGTCATTTATATCATTACCTAAAAGTGTACCCCCCAAAAAATACATCATAGCATCTGACAAGCATCTTTTTAATAGGCCCAATAGTTTTTATTTCTTTAATACTGCGGTTCAAAATGGAACATGAAATTTAGCATATATTTCCTATGCTCATTTGTTAATAGCTATATGTATTATGTACAGCTAGGGAAATAGGCCATGAAGAAATTTTATTCTTTATCACTTGGTGCTTTCTATGTCAGGATTCTATTTCCAGCAGGACATCCTGGGACTCCACATCAATTCCAGAGAAGATCTAGAGCAAGTTGAGATGAATATGCCCAAAGAATTCTAAAAGCAGTGAGAAGAATCACTATGCAACAGGAAATGTACCAGAAGCAAGAATTGCTGTCATCTTTCTGTGGCCACCATGGAACTTCCTATTGATATCCCAGAAAAAAAAAATTGTCTCCCTGTTAATTTTCCCCAACACTCTCTACCACATCTCCTTTTCAGACTTACTCATGCAAGGCCTAATTCTGAGGGGTGGGTGGAATGATGACTGTCCAATTTTTCAAAAGACTTCCATATGAGGCACGCCATCATCTCTTTAGATTGTATGTCCCCCAAGACAGAGACCAGCTTCTCCGCTATGTCCATACTACAGTAGTTCCCCATTCCCATACCTCCTTCCACAGTTGCATTTTGTACAGTCTCAGTTTACTTAATGATCTGAAAATATTAAATGGAAAATCCCAAAAATAAACCATAAGCTTTAAACAACTTGTTACAGTATATTGTAATTGTTCTCTTATTAGTTACTGGTGCTAATCTCTTACTATGCCTGATTTATAAATTAAACTCTTATTGTGTTTAATTATAATTAAACTTTTAAACTGAATTTATAAATTAAATTTTATACATATATATGTATATAAATATAGGAAAAAACAGTATATGTAGGGTTTGGTACCATCCAGTTAGGAACCTATCAGGGGTCTTAGAAGACAACTATCACCTGTGGATAAGAAGGCACTACTGTATCTAGAATAGTGTCTTAATATCTAACAGGCTCAAGAAATATTTGCTATGTGCATGAGTAAGTGAAGCAACAAAGATCAGAGGACAAGCAACAGTATTGAGAAATATTACCCTGTGCACCATTTTCTTTACAGGATTAACCAAGTTGGAAATCAAAGAAAAGCATAACTTTTGATTCTAATGACTCATTCACCAAGGACTGTGTCACCAACCTCCACTGGCTCATTCCAGGTGCATAACCCTTTTGTAAGCCAAAAAGTCTTAAATATTGGGGCTTGAGTGCACCAACACCTCATGATCCAACATCACACCAGTCACATGCTCCTGAGTGGGCATCCTTTATGAGCATGACTGTGGTCCTCATCATCGTCACTGACTGACCAGGAAACAAGGCCACCATTTGGAGCATCCCTCCTATCCCATCCTTTGTGAAAGTCAGTTTACTTGCCTCCACTTTGATGTTGCTAAGTGCTTTCTGAGAACCAGTGGGTTCAGAAATTATATCCTGGAGTCCTTTGGGCCACCTCCAGCCTGCAGAAATGTTTCATCTGGACCACATAAAGTTTTTAAACGACAACATGCAACACTTTAAAAAAGAATCAGGAGATTGTAGGTGAAAAC
>RJWM01011722.1:0-58884 GCA_004363535.1 Dasyprocta punctata | reverse complement strand
TTTTTTTTTTTTTTTTTTTTTTTTTTTTTTTTTTTTTTTTTTTTTTTTTTTTTTTTTTTTTTTTTTTTTTTTTTTTTTTTTTTTTTTTTTTTTTTTTTTTTTTTTTTTTTTTTTTTTTTTTTTTTTTTTTTTTTTTTTTTTTTTTTTTTTTTTTTTTTTTTTTTTTTTTTTTTGCGGTACCAGGGATTGAACTCACAACCTCGCACCTGTCAGACAGGCGCTTAAGTCACTGAGCCAAACTCCCGGCCCAAGACAGTATTTTTATACAATGGAATATTACTCAACTATAAAAAAGGATAATCTTGGGACTTTCATAGGTAAATGGAGGCAACTTAAGACCTTACTCGTAAGTGAAATAAATCAAGTTCACATTTATAAATATTGTATTGTCTCCCCAGTGTAAAAAATATTAAAAATTAAAAACTGAAAGAGTAATAAGAACCAAAATGTACAAAAGATATTGTAATAATGAAAGGGAAAGAAAGTGCTCAAAAGAAATGCTATTGATTTTTGAGTGTTGACTTTGTATCCTGCTACACTATTTAACTTGGCTATTAATTCTAAGAGTATTTTAGTGGAGTTTTTGGTGTCTTCTATGTGAATCATGTAATATGAAAATAATGATAATTTAACTTCTTCCTTTCCTATCCATAGTCCTTTTACTTCTTTCTCTCGTCTAGTTGCTCTGTTGGAAAACTATATTGAATAGGAGCAATGATAGCAGACATCCTTATCTTGTTCCTGACTTTAGAGGGAAAACTTTTAGCTTTTCTCCTTTTGGTACAATGTTGTATTTTCCTTCATCTTTTAAGATATTTTACTGGGTATAAAATTCTGTGTTGGTAATTTTTTCTGTCAGTATTTTAAAGATGTTGCTCCAGTGCTTCCTCACTTCTTTGTTTTAGATAAGATATTTGCTGTTATTCTATCTTCATTCCTCTGGCTACACTTCAGATTTCCTCTATATTTTGTTTTGAAGCAATTTAAATAAAATATTTAACAGTGCAATATTCTTGTTAGCTTTTAATTCTTGAAATTTCATTATAGTTTTGAGTGTGTGAGCCTATATTTTTCAATAAATTTTTAAAGATATTTTTATCACTTCTTCTAATAAGTTTCTCTCGCCCTTCTCAAAGACTCCCATTACATGCATACAAGTATTAGGTCACTTAAAGTTCGCACAGTTCAGTGATGTTCTGCTCATTTCTTATCTTTGTCTTTTTTTTTTCCATTTCTTTCTATTACTATATCTTCACATTTACTAGTCTTGTCTTCTAAAACGTCTAATCATCCAGGCTATTTTCATTTCAAACATTGTGGTTTTCATCTCCCACACCAGAATCTCAATTTGGGTGTTTTATACCTTCTATGTGTCTAATTAATTTTTAGAACATATATGATATAATTACAATAACTAGTTTAATGTCCTTATCTGACCATTCTTATATCTGTCAAATTTTAGTTTCTTTCAATTG
Organism: Dasyprocta punctata; assembly: GCA_004363535.1. NCBI lineage: Eukaryota > Metazoa > Chordata > Mammalia > Rodentia > Dasyproctidae > Dasyprocta > Dasyprocta punctata. The sequence continues at coordinate 57,409 of RJWM01011722.1, read as the reverse complement.
ACTGATTCTTTCCTCATTATCCTCCAGGATAATTATTCCCCAGGATTAAAGCAAGGCTTTTCTCGGTACTCTACCAAACTCACCATAGGTTGTGTACTTTTCCAGTCTGGTTGGTGGAAACAGACAGTATTGCCAATCCCATTTGACCACTAAATCTAGTTACTTCTAATCTTTTCAGGTAGCTCTTTTTCTAATGCCAGATAGTTTCCTCACCTGGACACACTGGTCAGTATTCAGATGAATACTTGAGCAGGACTCTACAGATTTGTGAAGTTCTTTCTTCATATAGTTTTCTCTTTTCTAGTATTCCACTTTGTGATCTTCAGTGGCCTTGCTCTCCTGATCTCTCAGCTATATTTCTCCAACACTGATTCCCTTTATGTAACCTAGGGATTTTGAGGCCTCTCAGTAACTACTATCCTTCACTGACTGATGTTCAATAACTTCAAAAGTTATTTTTCCAACATCCTGTTTCTTGTTATTGCAAGTGAAAGAGTAAATTTGGTCCATGTTGACCAGAAGCAGCAATCTTCTTCTCTCTTAAATGCTTGTCATCATTAATTTTAGGTGTCCACCTGATAAAGAATATCAAGATAACTAGTAAAATATTGTTTCTGGGTGTATAAGAAGGTGTTTCTGAAACACATTGGCATTTGAATTAGAGAACTTAATAAAGAAGCTTCACTCTCATCCAATATGGGCAAGTTATGCCCAATTGGCTGAATTAATGCATAGAACAAAGAAGCAGAGGAAAGATGAACTTACTTCTTCTCTCTTCTGGTGAAAGGGAACTTCATCTTCTCCTGACCTTACCCATCAGAACTCAAGTTCTCCAGGTTTCAGAATCTGATTCTTGCACCAATGCCTCCTTGTGTCACAGGAATTCAGATGGGCTGAGTCATTCTACTAGTCTGCTTGATTCTCCATCTTGGAAACCACACATAATGAGACTTCTAAACCTCCACAATCACATAATCCAATTCTCCTGCAGGTCACGCCTCATATATCTATTATTCCCATCCCATTGTTTCTGTTTCTGAAGAGAACCCTAACCAACACTGCAATTATGTGGGCTTTCTTGCTGAACCTGGCACAGCTCTTTAAACTCTAGAATTGACATTTAACAAAAGACTTGAGGGAGTAACAATTTTAGGCTGTGATCTTTCCCACTTCGAATCTGTCTCATCTCTACATAGCATGCAAATTTTCTGGTAGATGTTCTTGAAAATGAACATTATGAAAAATGTTAAGAATTAAAATTATCATCTCCTCTGATTAAAATCCCAAGAGTATCTTTTACAGAGAAAAGTTTTGAGTGCACTTACAATTGGACATTTTAAAAGTTTTTAAATTGTTTAAATTTCTTATGCTTCAACCAATATAATTACAAGGTTGAATAAGGGGTAAGAGGTTCCTTTTATCTGAGTGTAAAGATCAAGTTCCATAATGATGAACAGAGTCGGGTAGTGGATTGTATTTGCACTTGAATTCATTTTGCTGCCTCTTTAAACAAATCACATAAAGCCAAAAACTTAGCCTCAGTATCTCATTAGATGTTTGTAATCAACAACTCAGTCTGTAATATCATCAAAGGTTTTTTTCTTTCTGTAAATGTTGCCTAGGCACTTGAAAAATCATCTTAAAATATATTTTTCAAGTGGCAAGCATAATTGGTGCAACATGAATTAGTCTAATATTCAGACTGATGGGGTTTATTTTGATCTTTTTCAGACACCACACTCTCATGTGCAACATGGCATAATGAAAATGGTGCTGATTAGGGATGTGAGAGATCTGACATTCAAAGTTGACCCTGATTGTTGAAATTTTCTTACTGTGAGAAAAAATGATTCCAGCTCTTTGAGTCACACTATTAAGTAACATGGGGTTATAATCTAGAGTAGGTGATCTTTAAAAAGGTTTTTAGCTGATATTCCATGAATCTCTAGCAAAGATCATGTTGATAATGGGATATATCCCGACCAGAGGGATAACATAGTCCTAGACAAAGGTAAAGCTACTGTGTTGTTGTGGGCAGAGAAGAAAACACACCAAAATATTAACAAGAATGTATCATGAGGTATAACCCTGTATTTCTCATTACCTCAGGTTAACAAATCTTAGTTCAAATGCCCCTCGATTGTTGTATGAAAAACCCTTCTCTTGTTTTACTGTACATTTTCCCTTTATCTTCAGTGCCTGTGTCCCTTCCCCTTGCTCCCAGCAGTCTTCACTATTTATATAACCTTGTGAAAGATATAAAATTATTTTATGTGTGTATTTATTTTCAGTTTACCTGAATGGTGCTATTGTATAATTCTTTACAATTTCTTAATGTATGATTTAAAATCATGCATTTGAAACCTTTCCAAGTGTATTGTGATATTTTACATATTGTATGAGAAATAGACATGAATATTACACCATGCTATTCACTACCACAGATATACTGTAACTCAACTGAAACCTAAAAGTTCAGCATAAAGAGTATCAGAGGAGAAAAAAGGGCAAGTCTGCTAACCCTGGTCATAGCCCCTTCAGAGAACTGGGGGATATTTTTAAAGGGATAAATAACCAGAAATAGGAATTGCTTACCCAAAGATCACGTTACTTTTAGTTTTATTATAAACTCCCAAATTATTCTTCAATCACTTTTTCATATCTCTGCCAAAAGAGCAAGAAAGTTCATACCTGTCCACAGTTTTATCAAAATTTGGTGCTTTTTTATTTTATTTTGTTTTTTGGTGTAATGAATGAAAGGTCTCATTATTTACATTTGCCTTTTTCTTGTTTTAATAAGCTTGAGTATCTTTTCCTGTATTTGTTTGTTATTGGAATATTTAGGATAAGCTAGGCCATGCTGAAATAGCAAAGGCTTAAGTGGACAAAGTTTTATCTTTTATTTTGTGCAATGCTATGGGGCAACTCTCTATGGTTGCTACCAGCAGCTTCTATCTCATGACTTACTAGCTTAGCTACCACTGAGGGCAAGAAAGGGGTAGAGGAAGAACAGTAGCTCTTTCCTGACTCAGCACAAATGTGACACATGCCACTTAAAAATCATCAGCCAGAATAAATCTCTTAACTCAAAGAAATCTTAGGATATATAGAAGATGACATGAATATTACTGCCCCAGTAATTTAACTTCACAACAAGTTTGAACACTTTGATTTGTTACCATACTTCTCATGCATTTATAATAAAGAAAAAATGTAAACAATGATCAAAGCATCAATTTTGTATGTCACCGCCAGATTTTATCATGTCACTCCTCTGTTCACAAGCCTTTCATGGCGCCCCACTGCCTAATAGGCTAAACTTCTTGGCCCAGTTTTTTCTCCAGTAATAGTAGATCAAATTTAGGATGACTTTTCAATTCCATAAATTTTTGATCAGGTTTCATTCAATCTTTGGACAAACTGGAAGATAGTGATGGTCCCTTAAGAATCAGCATAGAATTAAATAAAATTTAGTAAGGCACCTGACAGTTATGTGATTGTGATTTGTATGTGATTTGTAGAACTTTCATTTTATAACCCCTAGCAATATTGATCTCAGAAGAGAATAGAATGAGGGACAAAAAGAATAAAAATGTTATTCATCTTTGTTCTAGTCTTCCTACTTAATAACTACACTCAATAAAAAGCCTAAATTAATTTCTGAGTAAGACTTGAATGAATTTTCTTCTGGGAAAATTGATTCATTGCCAAGACATTTTGTGTATAATAAGCAAGATGACAGGTAAATAGATTTCACAATGAATGCATTAATGGATAATATGAAGGTATAGAAATAAACAACTAAAAAAACACGCTGTGGAGTGATCCTCACAAGGATAACCCAGGGGACTTGGGAGTCCCTTTAACATTGCCAGGTTTGCTTTTGAACCCCAAGAGATGGCCCTGATTCTCTCAAGCAGAAAAAAACACATTTTGAAGCTATGCTGTCCAATTATTTCAGTCGAGTACACAATACAAATAGCTCTTAGGTGGAGCTGAAATATCTGAAAGTTTGTGGGCCTGCTTTACAAAACCTAACTTTGCCCGATTTTATAAAATGTCATTTCAATTATTTTTGTACAATAGCATTGGAGAAAGGATGCTCTCCTGATTAGTTTGACACGTGGTAATTAGGGTAGAATTTAACTTTATTTGTCTTCAACTAGAAAAAATTGTCTCTCTGCCCTTGTTGATACAAAATGCTGTTATTTTTGCTCCTTTCATTTGTATAATCTGTGGCTTGGTTTCATCTTAAATGCCGGTAATTGGTACATTGAGGCAGGCTTTAACTACATCAGACTTGTAGCTAAGAGAGCAAAATGGTGTGCGGAGGAGAGGTAGGGATAGATTCAGTACAAACACAAGATTTGTTAAACAAAGGCTAAGAATGATTTTTTTAAATTCTGACAGAACAATGAACTAGCAAAAAGTTTCCAAGTTTAGGAAAAAAAAAAAAGAAAAACTGAAGAAGAAACATTTCCAATACAACTTGGTTTCAGTTCTACTTTACATTGAAGAATCTTTACTTTAAAATTTATAAATCTGTTACATTAGATCAAGGGGACTCTACTAATTTGGTCTTATCCTAATGGGAAAAGTTCACATGTGAAATTATTACTCCTCCTTAAAGAGTATTGGCATGTTAAATGATGTTCAGAAATAGCAATTAGCCTTGAGATCGTGTAAACTCATACACTATTGTGAATTTAGATGTGAATTTTATTCCCTTAATTATGCTACACTTAATTGAACCATGCTGGAGTAGGTTATAGAATGAGAGAAAAACTAAAGATTAAAAGTCACCTGAGAGGCTACTTCAACCCATAAAAGCATTTTTCCTCTCTTCACTATACTTCATCTTGATTCTGTTGACATAAACTAAATTCTATTCAATGTCAATTTGACCCTTGTATGCAATATCCAAATGAATTATTTCATACAATAGTTCAGTGCTGGATAGAGAAAATAAAAAGGAAAAGGAATTTACTAAGCACCTATTGTGAGTTGGACACTTTTAAGCCTTTTAATATATTAACTCACAGTTCTGATAATCAAGTTTATATCTATGCAATGTAATAGTCTCATATTTATATTTTTAGTTTTATATTTTATTTTTATTTTATTTTTTACAAAATTAATAGATGTTCGCACATAGAAATTTTGGAAAGATGTTTAGAGGAAATTACAAATAATACATAATCTACAGTGCAGATATAATCACTATTAAGCCCATATTTCTTTTCATACAGATGCTTCAGTTTTTAATGTAATTGAAATCACACAGGTTACACAGTTTCTCATCCTTCAATTTTCACTGAAATTATGTTATCAACATTTTCTTATATCATTATAAATTCGCCATCATGATTTTGAAGGGTCTATTATGTTTCATCATTCAGATACACCATAATTAGTCTAACTTCTCTGGTATTCTGGGGGACATTTAATTTGCTGAGAATCGAACTTTCCATGAAATCAGAATGCATCTACAATCACTGTGGCCAGTTCAAGGTTATTGCTGTAACTCAGTTAAAATCTAAATGTTGACACACAAAAATATATCAAAAGAGATAAAAGGTGGAATTAGCTTGCATTTAGAAAGAAGAGTTGATAGAACATACAACACTCCACTCTATTTTTTACTGTCATATTCATGCCAAACTTAGGAGGGCCATACTCAAGACATTTAGGCATTTTTGTCTTGATCTCTAACTCTTCTTGAAGCCCAGGTAAACTCATGCACACCTCAGTAAATTCTTATTATAGATTCTTCTTTTTTCTTGGGCAATACTTTGCAACTTACAACCCATAGAGGCCTAATTTACACTTACTAAATGAACAAAAATATTTAGGGTCTATAACAAGGAAAACAAATTGTATCAGTGTTTTCAGAAAAATAAGGAATATAAATATATACTGCAGAAAATAATTACAAATGGTTACATATTATTGTATAACTAGTTATTATAGTTGTATATACGAAAGTTTATAAGGAGAAATTTTCACGTAACTATGGAGGCTGAGACAGTTCACAAATTGCTATCTGCAATCTACTTTACTGAGTTTACCTATTCAAACACTAATCTCATCAAGAAAACACCCTCACACACACCCTCAGAAATACTATTTGAGGCGGCACAGGCACCCACCAGGACACAACTGAACTGCCTTCTAGGGGCCTGACCTCATGGGACCCCGGAGGAGAACAAGAATGGCCCCTTGTGGGGCCCAGCACACACACACACACACACCGTCAGCAACCTGCTGTTTCGGAGGTCTGACTAAATTGATAGCAACCAAGGAACATCAAGCAACTATTTGCTAGTATTGTTTCGTAGATTTTGCAGGCCTCTGGTCAGCAACCTGAGCACCTCTTTGGAAAGTGAAAGTAGGCAATGTAGCAAGTATAGGGGTTTCTCCTCTGTCTTGTCTTCGAGGCCCAATATGGTTCTCTCTATTTTGCTTTACTCTGATCATTATTATTATTATTAATAAATTTTTTTAAAAAAGAAATACTGTTTAACACTGAAGAAAATTGAATCAGTAGAATCCTGGGTTTGAAAGACCCACCCTATGGAGGATTGTTGCAGGAATGGTATTAAAGAGAAAAGAAGAAAGACGGCTTGCTTCTGGTTATTCAGAGGAGCTCCAGTCTTCAGTTTCACCTTGGACATCATCTCCTGACTTCCAGGAGACTCTTCAGTCCACAGTACAGATACTTCAGCCTCCTGATAGGGACTTGCACTGGAAACCACAATGGGCTCCAGGCCTTCGACTAGGTTCTTCACATCTCCAGCACATAGAAAGACATTGTGCACTCTTACATCTGACTCTGGGTATCCACTGTAAGCCAATTTTGTAAATTTTTATATATTTGTATATCTTAAATTAAATCTCTTTCTCTAGTAGAGTACAGAAAGAGAGAGAGGGAGAAAGAGAGAGAGAAAGGTTTGACCAGATATCTAGGCATCTCCTGATCCATTCAATTTAAATATAAAATAACCAGTCCCAAGTCTACCCCTTGTTAAACTTTACATTCATATTCATCTTGTTAATCCATACTTAATCTCCAAATGAAGATACTATCATCATCATGCTCATAATTCCACTTGACATGATAAAACTATCCTGCTTATAACCCACAATGCACTAATCCCTTTCCCAAAAAAAGGAAGTAAAGTCCTTGAGCTGTGTTTATTATTCTACTTTGCATCCTGTAACTGAAGTACTATAATGCAAAATTAGCCGTAAACACTGTGAAATAAATTCAATGTGTCTTACATTATATCTTAAGTTGTATAAGTGAATAAGAGAGGGAAAAGAAAACACACACAAATTTATAACAAAATAAAAACAAATATTCATGACAATTACAGTTGTTTTTTTTGTAACTGATTGTAATGCAGTTGTAGGAGGTACCTGTGACAACCTTGCTCAGCAACCCATTGTGTATTCCCTTTGCCTTCAGTGAGTGCCCCAGATGGTCATGGTTGTTTGACAGAGTAACCTGAACCACCATTCCTGAAAGGACTGGGCCATTTGTAGTCCTGTTTAAATTGAGTTGTTGTAGTTTTACGTTTACCTTAATCATATGGCATAGTATTACTGAAAGATGTTCTAAGGCAGTGACAGCAAACCTTTCAGAGCTTTCAGTGTTAACATGGCCCACTGCTGCACAGCTACCATAGTTTCGCCACCACTGCGCTAAGATATCTGCTGTGTTCCAAACTCTTCTTTAAGTTCACTGTACGATCAATAAACCCTTAATTCTTTCTTTGCCTGTTGACTCAAAGTTATGAGGAACCTAAAGTGGCCAGGTGACAGCCCTAACTTTCAGTTCAATGGAATCACTGTTGTGTTACTTGGTAGAAGCATTTCTCCCCTAAAACTAAAGCTCCTAGACTAGCAGAATATGAAGGAAGAGGAACAGGGGCAAGGAATTTTGCTGGAGGATTACTAGAGTTAATAGTAAGAGGCGTCGCTCCCATTTCTACCCCTATTCAGAGTATATGCAGGCTACTTGAAATCCTTTTCCCAGCCCCCAAAATACTGCCATATATTTGGTGCTGTAACTGAGTTTTCAAAAGGCCAGTACATCATTTTGTCAAGTCATCTTCTTCAGTCTGGTGGAAGAGATAAGATCCATGAATTCCAATATCATGGGCCCACTGTCACACTTCTTTTGCCAAAATGACTTCCTTTATCAGATGCAATGCTGTAAGGAATATCATAATGGTGTATAAGGCATTCTGTAAGGCTAGAGAAGGCAGTTTAGACTGAAGCATTCTGTGCAGGGAAGACAAGGGAGCATTCACATAGAACACAAATATCTTCCTATCCTTTGCCCATATGGAAAAACTCACTCAAATAACTCTTCCCCAAATAATTTTTTCCCGATTTTCTAATCACATGCCTTTTAAGTCCCTGATTATCCAACCAAACTATTGTCCAAAGCCTTTTAATTGGTATACAGTTTCATGTCTAATCATTTCTCCTTCCAAGAAAAGTGAATAATCAAGTTTTGCCTGCTGGGAGGACTTCCCTTCACCACTGTCCTTCCAGAATGCTCCAGAGAGAAGCTGTGGTGCTGCTGCTGTCTGCTTTCAGAAGGTGCCTGTGTATCCTTCATGCACAACCATATATGAACCAGATATATCTTCTTTTCCTCTTTCAACTGAGTATAGGGAACTTCTTTTGAGGCCACACATGCAGTGTGGGAGAAAGAAATTAATATCACACAGGTCCATGCTATTTCAAACAGATTACATTGAGATAAGAGACAGTCAATTCAAAAAAAGATATTAAAAAAGTAGAGTCCCTTTACTTCCACAAGGACATAAAAGTGTCCAATCTGTTCCTATAAGGAAGAATAAAATAAATGGAAATATTTAGCTTAATATAATTATCTATAAATGTTGCATTATTTGTTGTGTAAAAGAAAATTACATGTGTTCTATTTGGATCCATAACTTAGAATTTATACCAATAAAATATAATTTTATTTACTATAAGAAAGAGCACCCCAAAATAGTATAATAAAAAGTGCATTAGGTTGTATTAGGAAGCAGTTACCCATTAGAATACTCAAATCACAATATCAATAATAATCATTTGATGGAGACATTAAGAAGAGAATTCAAGATATTCACATGAAGTTCCATTAGGTGATGTTCAAATTGATTTTAAGATTTGCTGGGGGTTTCTTCTTACATACTATGTTCTGTTATAACAAGATACTTACTTAAGATTTAAAAGTAATTTTTTAGGACAAATCTTGTCTGACTCTTCTTTGAGAACCCTGACAAAAGTGTGATTCGCATGTTACCCACTGATGTGCCAACCGGATTATTTTTTCAAGACAGTATGAGAAAATGTCATTGAAAACTAGCACAAACGATGATTTAGAGAGAAGGAAGTCAATATGTAGGGAGGCAGTGTCAAATCTGGGGGTGAGAAGAGACAAGAAAAGTGAGAACTAATAACAAGATGAGACTTTGAGAAAAAGTTAGAAAGCATTGAAGGGAATAGGACAAACCAAATCAGTCAGAAACAGCAGTGAGAAATGAGTAAGTGTTATCTTCTACCTGCCAACAATGGCCATTAAACAAACAGTGGAGATCTAACACAAAAAAAGATACATGGATTTAAATGTAGATCGGAGTCTCTGGACAATTCTCTCCTTTGAAAATTGAGAATTGTTCTGAGGTTTAAATGAGAAAAAAGTAGATTTGATGTATTTGGCATAGTTCTTGGAACATCTTAAGTGTACATTACACTGTAGCTGTAGTTATGAGTTATTTGAAGGACTTACATATTCATCTATTTGTTAATTAAAAGTTTATTGTCTATCAAAGCTTGGCCTGATCTAGTCAGTTATCATCATTGCAAAGGTTAGAGATTTTCATAAAATCCAAGCAAAAGGAAATCAAAGATGGCAACCAAACAAGGAGGAACACCCCAATTTACAATCTGTAACTCTGACTACATTTTCATTCTACTCCTGAATAGAAAAACCAAAACAGTCTTCATTGTAAACTGATCTTTATACATTGCAATGTCGTAGCATAAAGTGATTGATAGTATTCCTTAGTATCCACCAAGAACTCAGTACAAGAATTGGAACTTCTCTGAACCATCTGGGCTTCCTGTGAAACTGTTACCCATAATTAAGTCAAATGGCAGTCAAAATTATTTAACTCAGCTCATTTATTTTGATAAAATGGCTTCTAAGTTCAACTCCCCCGGGTTAAGACAGTCACTTTACTTAATTTACAACTCTGGAAGCTTGACAGCATACCAAGAATATAGCAAGACTTGGCAGATGACCAGAAAAATTGTACATGTGTTTAGTCAATGTTCAAAAACCAAGTTTTTAAATTGCAATGAATAAGAAATTTGGGAGCAGAAAAGAATAGAAAAGGTGTAATGGGATTAGAAGGGAAATTCTTGACCTTTTAACGAAAGAAGGGATGGAAGAGTAGGGAGGATAAAAGAGGTACTTCAGTAATAGAAAGAAATACAGCCATAATCCCAGTCCTTCCACCCCTATAATCTATACATCACTTGAAGGAGAGCAATATAAATAACTTTTTAAATCTCTAGTTCAGTTTCTCCATGACAGTTGTTTAAAGGAAATCTCAAGAAGTAAAATGACAAAGCACTTTTCAAAGTGTATGTCAATCTTGTGATAGAATTAGGGATAGAACTAGGTTGTCTCACTCCAGTGCCATTTCCACAGTACTTTTTAAACATGGTATTGTACCATGAAGACCTCACCTAAGAAGTACACCCTCAGAAAAAAAATGTAGCATAAACACAGGGACAGTAGTAAGCATAGCTTACGTTTAATTCTTCACTACAACAATCAACTTAGATTTGATTTTATTTTTTAAACCACTACAAGTTATGTGCCTTCAAGTGATTTGGTTACTTTTTCTGAGTGTTGCTTTAGTTTTTGTTTCATATTTATTTTATTTTATTAGTGTATGTTTGCAATACTACATCACAGTCATGGTTGTTTGGGAAAATTGGTACATATACATATGTATATGGCACATTTCAATTTTTCCCCTTATCTCTAAAAGATTATGTTGAGAGTTACTATGACCCTATCTCATTCAGTTATTATTATTATTAGAGAAATAATATTATACAACATGAAGTCTTTAACATAGTCCTTGGCACATAGGAAGTATTTGGTAAATGGTGGGTCTCATTATGAGGGTCAGAGTTTTGCATATACTTTATCTCCCTAACCAGACCATTAGATCTGACAGAAGCAATCTGTTCTGAAATAAACAGGTTAACTACAAAAGAAGAGGCAAAATTTGATTGCAGTCATGCATTAACTATAAAAGGTATCACAAATATAGTACAGTAAGTTCCTGACTTATGAAAGAGTTACATTCTGGGAGAATGTTCATAAGTTGAACACATTCCTAAATCCAAAAAAGTGTGTGTTGTACATCTTTGACACAAATATACAATATAAAGCATAAAAAAACCCAAACACACGCACAAATGCTGTAAATAGACTATTTTTACTTTTATGGTTACCTGAAAATGGTGGAACAGTACAGTACAACTGTGAATATTTTTTATTTTTACAGTTAACTTAAAATCATAAGGTAGACACATCCATGATTTGTTTTGCACCTATGAATGTTTGTAACACAAGGCCTGTTAAGATCTGTGAAAGTTCATAACTCAAATGTTCATAAATCAGGGACTTAACTATATATTCAATTTCATACACAGATAAGGTGCTCAAGCTAACTAAAATGATTGACATTAAACTCAGATTTGGCTCAGATAGATAGACAGATAACAGACAGAAGACAGATACATATGCAAAGATTTGAGACACCACCTGTGGAATAATACAGGAAACTTCTAGAACCGATTATGGCCTATCCAGTTCTACCTAATGGTAGAGATTTCAGTCACTCTTGACAGTGACTTTGCAGAAAATTAAAGGTCAAGAATTTTCCAACCTTCTTCTGAGCATTCAGAACTAAACAACTTTTAATGTCTAAACAGACAATATGAGTTAAAGTCCCAAGTGAAAAGAGGCCCTAGCATCTAATACACTCTTGGAGTGGTAATAGGTTCAACCACTATGATTTACCCCATCTAGACCATAAGTCAGAATCAAGTACATGGCAAAGAAGCATAGGTTATCATGAGTGGTGGTGGTAGCGGAAGTATAGGGCTGTGGTAATCTCCGTCTTTCAGTACAAACTCTGAAGACCAAAAAGAGATATCAGCATGCTTCCATTTTTTCAGTTATGTTCCTTGTTCTCATTTGTAGTATGATCAGGAAGGAATTCTATCAATGTATTTTCCAGACCTAAACCATAGAATTATCAAGGGCAGAACCAACCTACAAAAGCCTATGTACTGGTGAGGGGTTTAGAGAAATTATTCTCATTCATGGTGTTATTTTCTCTTTCTATTATCTGCAGATGACAGGCAAGTGAGAAAAAGATGTATATAAGTGCAATAGTCAGGGGTCTCCAGAAAAACAAAACCAATACGAGACAGATAGATAGAAAGATAGATAGATAGATAGATAGATAGATAGATAGATAGAATTTATTAGGGGTATTAGCTCATATGAGATTATGGGGGCTGAGAAGTTCCCAGTAGGCCATCTATAAACTGAAAACCACTAAAGAAGATCTGGGCTCATTCCAAGACAGAAAGTCCAACAATGAAAGAAGTTGATGGTGTTATTCTTAGTCTGAATTTGAAGGCTTGAGAACTCCCAGAAGGCCCTGGAGTTCTGAGTCCAAGATCAGAAGAAGAAAGTCCTGCTTTGAAATAGAGAAAGAGATTAGAGAGAGAGAATTCATCATTCTTCCACCCATTTATTCCATCCAGATAACCAGTCAGTTATATGGCACCAACCCACATTGAGAATGAATCTTCTCCATCCAGACCACTGATCCATATGCTGACATCCTCCAGGGATACTCACCCAAACACCCAGAAACATTGCTTTACAGGCTATTTACATTTCCCACTATCTAGACCAGTTGGTACCTAAAATTAACCACAACAACAAACTTTAATAATCTACATTTTTGGAAGCCAAGGTGGAAATAGAGGCAGGGGGCAACAAACTGGTAGATGCTTCTATGTGACTGTTACAGAATAGCTTACAAATCCTTTTAACCCACTGTCCATCTATTCTAGTCACTGAGGCCAACAAAAATCTACTCTCTGAAGTTCCCCTACCCTAACTTCTCATAACACCTATTTGAAAGAAGAAAAAACTTTACCTCTTGTTTCCTAGAAACTTGCTCTCTAAAGTAGGAGTCTTAGGATTACCTGAAAACTTGTTGGAAACAGACTCTGGGGCTCTACTCTAGAAGTACTCAACAGAACACTCATTTGAGAAACTCATCCACTGCATTCTCTCTTCCCAGAGGTCCACCCTCATGCTATAGGGTTTACTTCTTTTCCTACTTTTTACTCAGCCCAAACTTGTTCTGTAGATCCCTTTTCCCCTTACCCTCCTGCTTCTTGTTTCCCACTTTTAGTAAATGTGAAATTTTTCCACCATTAAGAAAATAAAATAAAAAAAGAAGCTCAAACACTTCCATGCAAAAATTGAACAAAACTATTCCAGATTTTCCCCATATCAGGAGAAACACAACAAAGTTCCCTCTGCCTTGTTTCTGCACTACGTCCAAACAAATCATTTGCAGCCCAGATTGCAAAAAATGATTGTTAATTGTGCAAGTATTAGACAAGCCCAGCTAGCCTTCTGATTCAAGTTCCTCCTGAATGACTCTACTCATCAGTAAGAACATAATTTTGAATTTATACCTGGCTCAAGGAAACCATAGCCTAACTGCCTAAAGAAGCTGTATATTCATAGTAATCATGGTCTGTTAATACCCACACTCGAATATCTGAACTGAACTTACAACAACAGGCCTATTTTTCCTATAGTCAAAATTATACCAGCAACTCTCCTTACTACCAATAGAATTTTACTTCTCAAAACATTTGTTTTACAAAAGAAATACCTAAAATCTATCATCATGCATGTGCTGTAGGAATCTACAGAAGGCAGACAAACTTGAAACATTTCAATGCTTACCAAATTGAAGTTATTTACACGTTCCTACATTCATCTGGTAAATAGTTCATGGTTTGTGTCTTACTAGGAAAAAGACATATCCAGGCTTACAATTAACCTTATGGATATAGAAAAATTAACAGATCACTATGATTCTATTAGTCTACTTTGAACTGCTATAATGAACCTAAGACAGGCTCATTTTTTTTACTTTACTGGTACACTTTAGATATACATAATGATAACATTCATTGTACAGAATTTGTACCTGTATATGATATATCTTGTTTCTTTTGTTTACATTCTCCTCCCCTCCCTCCAACTACCCTTCTCCTCCTTATTTACAAATACTTTGTTTCCATTTTTCTTTCTATTCTCTTTTCTTTTTCTTGTCCCTTCTCTCCTTTCCTTCTCCCTGCTCCCGTGTTTCCTTTCCCATTTGAACGTCTTCTCATTTCCCAATATCTATTGTATATTTTGGCTTAACCTTTTGCTTTCTTACCCCAAAGAAACATGTGATTGAAATACTGATTCAAACATGTGAACCTGATTTATTTCACTTAAGAGTATGGTCTCAAAGTGCATCCATTTACCTACAAATATTTCAAGCTTATCCTTCTTAATGACTGAGTAGCATTCTGCTGTATAAAAAAAACTATATGTTCTTTATTCATACATCAGTTGATGGGTATTTGGGCTGTTTCCAAAACTTATCTACTACAAACTGTGCTGCCCTAAACATGGGTGTACATATATCACTGTGGTATGATACTTTTAATTCTTTTGGGAAGATACCAAGAAGGGGAACAACTGGCTCAAATGGCAACTCCAGCTTTAGATTTTTGACAAATCTCCACACTGATTCCACAACAGTTGCACTAGTCTATACTCCCACCAAAAGAAGAGAAGTGTTCTTTTTTCTCCACTTTCCCTCCAGCATTTGATAATGGTTGATTTCTTGAAGTAGGCATTCTTTTTGAAGTGAGATGGAATCTCAGCATTATTCCCAATTGCATCTCAAAAATAACCAGTGATGCCAAAATTTTTTTATATATTTATTTGCCATTTCTACTGCTTCATCTGAGAAATGTCTATTCATTTCAGATGCCCATTTTTGGATTGGGTCTTTAAATTTTGAGGGACTGACATTTTGAGTTGTATATATATTCTAGATACTAGTCCTTTGTCTGAAGAACATATAACAAATAATTTTTCCCACTCTGTAGGTGGTTTCTTTTGTTATGCAAAAGCTTTTTAATAAGATGAGATCCTAGTTGTTGATTCTCTGTGATACTTCCTGCGTGATCAAGGTTTTGGTCATAAAGTCTTTGCCTACACCTATGTCTTCACCTATGTCTTTGCCTGTACCTTGCCTCCACCTAGTGTATCTTCCAGCAAATTTAGTGTTTCTGTTTTAATATTTAGGCTTTTGATCCATTTTTGTTTTAGTTTACTGCATGGTAAGAGATAGTTTTATTCTTCAGCATGTGGAAAGCCAGTTTTCCCACCACCATTAAGGAGGCTATCTTTATTCCAGTGAAGATGTCTGGTTCCTTTGTCAAAGATAAGGTGCCTAAGTGTATTTGGAGTTGTTTCTGCATATTCTAAGCTATTCCATTGATCCTCAGGTCCATTCATATCCAGTAACATGCTGCTTTTATCACAGCAGTTTTGTAGTGTAATTTGAAGTAGGGATTGTGATGTCTCCTGCCTTGCCTTTGTTACCTAGAGTGGCTTTTGGTATTCTAGGTCTCTTCTGGTTCCAAATGAATTTTATGGTTCTTTGGTATAATCTGAGAGGTATGCTATTGGAATTTTGATTAGGGTTGCATTAAATCTGTATCAAGATTTTGGAAGTTTGTCCATTTTCACTATATTGATTCTTCCTACCCAAGAACAAAGGATATATTTCCATTTTCTGACATTCTCTATGATCTCCTTTTTATAGAACTGTAGTTTTCAATGTAAAGGTCTTTTACTTCCTTCCTTAGATTGACTCTGAAGAATTTTATTTTTTGGATGCTATTGTGAAAGTTGCTGTTTCCCTAATTTCTCTCAGCAAGTTTATCTGTGTATAAATATGCAGTTACTTTTTGAGTGCTAACTTTGTATCCAGCTTCATAATTGAATTTGGTTATTAAATACAGAAGTCTTTTGGTGGAGTTTTGGGGGTCTTCCATGTAGAGTATTGTGTCATCTGCAAATAATGATAATTTAACTTCTTCCTTTTCTATTTTTATTCCTTTTATTTCTCTCTCTTGTCTAATTGCTCTGGCTAATGTTCCTAGAACTGTAACAAATAGGAATGGTAAGAGTGGACATTCTTGTCTTGTTCCTGCATTTAGAGTGAAAGCTTTCAGTTTTTGTCCATTTACTATGATGCTGGCTGTTGGTTTGGTATAGATGTCTGTCACAGTGGGTGATTGATACTCCCCACTGCAATTGTATAAGTGTTTATTTGATTTTTCTTATCTGTTAATATTTGTTTTATATAGTTAGGTACACTACAATTTGGTGCATATATATTTATAATTGCTATCTCTTCCTCTTGGATTGTTCCACTAACAAGGATGTAGTAACATTCTTTGCCTCTCTTGACCATCTTGGCTTGAAACTCACTTAATCTGCAAATAGAATAACTACCCCTGCTGTTTTCCACGTTTCTGTTACATGGAGTATTGTTTTCCATCCTTTGACTTTCAGCCTATGAATTTCTTTTTGAGTTAAATGTGTTTCTTGTATACAACATGTGGTATCTTGCTTCTTGATCCATTCTGCTAGTCTGTTTATTTTGGCTTGTGAATTGAGATCATGTACATTGATGGTTAAAACTGACACATACTGACTTATGCTTGTCAAATTATTTTCCTGTTATTGATTTCCTTTTTTGTACCCCTGTTTGGTTTTCTTGCCTGGTTGATTTGTTCTATTCGGGTTCATGGAGTTGTAGTCCTTGTTACCTCTTTCCAGAACATCTTTCAGAAAGGACATTTTGGGGTGGTAGTTTGGTGGTCATGAATTTCTTCAGGTGTTCATTCCTGGAAGTATCTTATTTCTCCATCAATTTTGTAAGATAATTTTGCAGGTATATCAGTCTGGGCTGGAGGTTATTTTCTTTTAGGGCTTGAAACTCTTCACTGCAATCTCTCCTTGACTTGACAGTTTGTGTTAAGAAGTCTCCAGTAATTCTGATGGGTTTTCCTTTATAGATGATTTGTTTCTTCTCTAACAGCATTTAATATTCTCTTCTTGTGTTGAATTTCTGGAATATTATTATGTCTTGGTGTGGATTTTTTTTGTCATGGCTAATTGTAGTTCTACATGCCTCACTTATCTGTATATCAAATTATTTTTCCATGCTAGTGAAGTTTTCTGTCATTACTTCTGTGAACAGTTTTTTTATGTCATTTGTACTATCTCCTGCTTTTTCATTGACTGATCATTCTTATGTTACTCTTTGCATCATCTAGTAGCTGTTGGATTAATGTTTCCCTTGCTATTTGTAAGAAATCATTCTTTACATGATCACTAACCACAATCCTTCTAGATCTGATACTCTGTCTTCACATTGGTTCAACCTGTTGTATCTATTTTTTCAATGGAATTTTTAATCTCCTGGATATCTGATTGAATGTGTTTCATGGATTCCATTTCTTTCCTATATTGCACATTCATGATTTCCAACATTTTCTTAAGCTCTTCTATTTTTTTTTATTTGTATCTCCTCTAGATTCACTAACCATGTTCTTCACTATGGTCACCATATCTGTAGTAATCTGAGAAATTATTTATGATTTGATTTTTTCTTAGCACCTCATTCACCTGCTTTGTTATTTCTGATGTTACCACTTCAGAGAGTCCAGGTGGGTGGTTCTCAAACTGTTCTACTGCATATGTTCCTCTGCCTTTGGTGAACTAGAAGTCTGAGGTTTCATCTTGCTTCCATGTTTCTGTATTTTCCTTTTTTTATGTTTCATTCATGGATTGATGTTTGTAAATTGCTTATGGCAGTTAGCTTTATTGCTAGTATCAAGAACACTTAAGAAATGAGAACTTCTTAGAGATGACTTCTAGGTGTAGTTGGCTTTTGGGTTTTGAGACTGTTTCAAGATCCTACCTCTTCAATTTATTGGGAATGAGATATTGCTGCCTATTTGGTCTAGCTCCCAGTTCATTGGCAGTGGCATATGGTATTTTTATGAGCCTCAGGCAATCTGTCTTGGCATACCAGGAAGAATAACTGATTAGATCAACTATGCCACCTTGACTAAAGTAGAACAATCAGTGGTAACAACTGCATCAAACACATTCTAGAAGATGATAAATTGTGATATCAATTAATTTGCCACCTTTAACTGTATGAATGAGATTTGGGGTTGCATAACAAAATTCAAAACAAACAGAAAATCATAAACAGCAAATATGCTCTCAAAATGGGAATTTTACTCTCAGAAGGAAAAATTTAAAAAGGAAAGGGGAAAAATAGAGAAATACCAAATAAAGGGATTAGACGAAGCCTGGATGGTAAAGGAAGATTATGCAAACTTTTGAAAATTGGTGAAAAAGACAGAAGGGAAAGAGAGAATGAAGAAATAAAAATAAGAACAGAACAAAACATCAACAAAGAAACTAGAAGCAATAATATTCACATTCACACAAAAACAAGAACAAACAGTAAAGAGAAAAATAAAGAAACACTGAAAAAAAGGAATCAAAAAGTTTACTTCATGGTGTGTTTCTGCTATTACTTGTAGATAGAGTGAGCATACGAAGCCCAGATTCAAGTTGATTAATCCCAGCAAGCCAGCGGTAGATTTACGGCAGCATAATGGATAATCCCAGCAAGACTGCACCTTTAAATCCACTGAAGCTCAGGCTGGTTTCTGGCTATGAGGATAGAACCCAAGATGTATAGCCTACAACCTTCTGTGTGTGCCTTACCAGTTTGAACTTGACTCCCTGCTAGCTTGCACTCAACTCCTTGATCTCCTGCCAACTTGAACTCAACTCTACCTAACTCTGACACTGGGAGCTGCTAAATGGAGCTAACCTGCAGCTGCTCTGAGTTCTGAGTTTGGTTGGTCCCTCTGTAAAATGGCTACCAGTCAATTGCCCTCTCTTGGGAGACATCTGAACTGGAACAACTCACCATCCACTCCAGTCTACTGCATATACTACTCCACTCCACTGATGTGTTTCTCTGTGGAGACCCTGGAGTTGACAGTAGTCACTGTGTGTCTGTAGTTTCAAGCAACCCCTCCCACACACTGAATGGGCTCAGGAAGAAAGTGCTACTTGCCACCCTATTCTTCTGCATTGATCTCCCCCTCTTAGCTTTCTCAATAGGTTTCAAAGCTCACTTCAATTCCTTGCTGGGTTCCAGGGACCTGCCTCCCTCCTTCTTCCCTTCCTCACATTGCTATATTCCAGCATCTGGATACTAATCTCAGAGAAGCTGTTTCCTCACTTTATTTTTTAAGAATTTTCTTTATCTCACAGTTTCAGAGGTTGAACATCCAAAATTGGGCTGCCCCACTTGCTTAGCCTCTGGTAGGGGCCTCCTGGTAGGATGGCAGGACCACATACAGAAGGAAGGATCACATTTTGAGACAGAAAACCAGGGAGAAGGATAGGGGCAATTCTCGATCCTTTTATGGCAATGCTCTTGTGAGAACTAACTTCACATCCCATGAATTCTACCTCTATCCCTTTCAAGGACAGGTCCTTCAGTTAACCAAGGATCTTCCACTAGACTGCAACTCAACACTGTCACACTGCTGACCAAGTTTCCAATGCACAAATCTTTGAAGTACAAACTGCATCCAAACTGTAACAATGATACTCAGTTACATGCACTAACTGAAGAATGTTTAGTGTGATGTATATTCAGAAAAGTTCCTTCAAAGATTAGAGCATATTATCTGGAAATGATGACATTTAAATCAGTATGGACAAATAATTGATGAGTATGTAAGAGAAAGGAAAGAATGTACCAAGTAGAGAAGGTACGAGCACATACAGGTAAGAGAGAACTTAAAACTGAGAAGCTGCAAATGATTCATTATGCCTTCAGTACAGGGTGGGATCACAGAGAAAAAGGATAAGGATGGAATCAGAGGAGAAATCAGAGGACAATTCATGAAGAACTCATACATCATGTCAATGATGTTGAATGCATTAGGAGTTGGAGAATCAAATTAACTTCTTAGACTTTTTTGGTTGAGTTTGGGGAAGAGATCAGAGTAAGGTAAGACTGAAGATAGAAAGACAGGATAAGAGATGCATAGGCTCAGAGATACAGGCATGTCTCCTAACTATAGAGATGCTCAAGCCACAAGACCAGTCATAAGGAAATGAAACAGGGGTCCTGAAAACAAGATAGATCTAATTAGTACATCTCCTGAAGGGATCAGGCAAAGTCAGAATGGAAAGAGAGCAAGACCAACAATAAGAATGTTGAAGAAAAGGGAGAAGTTGATGGAACAAAGAAATTCATGATCCAAAATCATCAATCCATGGCATACAGTAGCTTTTCCTCCAACAAACTAAACCAAGCTGTAGCTGAACACTAAAGAAGACAAACCGGAATGAGAAGGGTGTCCATTTACTTCTTTGAATACTGTTTTTGTTATCTTCAAAGGGCAACTTGAAACAGTCAGTAAAACATGTATATGCACAGAAAACACAACCTTTGAGTGTAGAACCAAAGTTGATGAAATATGTAAATCTGCTATAGATTAGCTTGTCGTGGAACACCCAGGCAAATACAAAGGATTAACATCAAGGACAGAGAAAACTTTTGTTTCTAGTTATCTAAACATTTAAACCTTATAATCGTAAAGTAAGAGTGAAAGATAATAAAGTCAATAAAAATTAAACATATGTTATTTGCTGAGGTGTGCCTGATTTTTCACAACAGTAATATTCTGTGAATTGAATCATGAACTATAGTGTTAGTACCTTAGTACTTGTCCTTAATTGGTTCTGGGAGGCATAATAAATACCAAAAACCAATTTTTTCCCTGGAAATTGTAATGAGTCACAAGGAAATCAACACCAACATATTCTATCTGGTGCGTGAGTACCAAACAAATGATGAGTGCTGGGACAAAATTTTCACGTCAAAATGCTTTGAGTACCAATACACATAGTTTCAGAGAAGTTGAGTACCAAGATATGACTGCACTAACTAAATGTTAAATACATCTTACTGGCGTAAAGGAAAGCTTCTTAATTATCATTTAGTATTATGAATTCTTTTCATTCAGACCTTCCAATGCAGATCAACCAGACCAACATATGCTGTGTGTGTCTAAGTCTCTGTGTGTATTTGGTTTTATCAGAGAACAACTGCCTTACAATTGTTCATGTGATCTCTGAGTGATAGATAACTTCTAAACTCAAATTGTGAAATCTAAACTGGTCTCTGTTTCCTTTGGCGACATGAAAAAAAAAGCATGATTTTTGTTCTATTTCCTTCAAATATTATAAAATACTTTACTTTAAGTGTTAATTCTCATCCACTTTAGCTGGGCACCACACAGACAGAAACACTACATTAATCTTTTAAAGTGTTTGAGAAAGTTACCGTGAGTTTGGACATATTAAGTGATTCTTTCATTCTTTTTCTTTCCAAAGCTAAAGTAGAAGAAAAAATCACATCTGTACTGGATTGAATAATATCTCTCCCAAAAATTCATGTTCAACTAGAACCTCAGGACACGACCTTATTTTCAATTTTTGCAAGGGTAATCTATCAGTGAAAGTGAGGTTGTGCTACATTTGCGTGGGTCTTAATCCAATGACCAGTTTCCTTGAAAGGAAAATTTGGACACAGACTTCACAGAGGAGAATCTCATGTGAAGAAACACCAGGAGAAGGCCATTTGGTAGGAAGGTAGAAACTGGAATGCTCTGTCTACACGTCGTCAAGGATTGCTGGAATCTCCAGGAGATAGAGGGAAGCAAAGAAACAAACCACCCTAGAGTCATCAGAGAGACATCGCCCTGCCAACACCTTAACCTAGGGCTTCTAGCTTCCAGAACTGTGAGACTATCAATTTCAATAGTTTAAGGCACTAAACTATTGAATTTTTTATACCATTCTAGGAAAATAATACAATGTTTATTATATTATTTATATTATATTATATTATATTATATTATATTATATGTCAGTAAAAACTTTCTAGAAATTTCTTCAAGCATATACCATCCTAATTTTAATCCTTCATAGTCTGTGAAGGGGAAAAAATGTTGGAGCTGAGAACAGTAAACAAAATCCATTCAAATAAAATTTTGGTTCAATGTGCAGTTTACTATTCTTTCCATCCTCCAACAAAAAAATGAATGCCTTTAATTGGAATCTCCAAAAGCTGACCAATTGTCCAAAAACAGTATCTTATGCTAATGAAGAAGTGGGGCTAGGAATACCATAGGGAGATTCCTCAGTTTCCAACTACAAGATGTTCATATTAGTTTTCTATTGCTGCAGTAACAAATCATCACAAATGTGGAAATTCAAAACAATGCCTACTTGTTGTATCATGGTTCTGTAGCTCAGAGATCTAATGAACTCAGTTTAGTCTAAGATGGCAGAAGTCACAGTCTTGAAGGGCTATATCCCCTTCTGGGGGCTCCAAGGGAAATTCTGTTTTCATGTTCATTAAAGTTTTTTGCATAAATCTGTTTTGTAAGGTTGTAGGACTGAGATCTTACTTTCTTCATGGTTCTCAATGGTTGGGCATTTCTTCAAATGTGGTATATAACTCTCTACATGTCAGAGACAGCACAAGTGATATAGTTACTCTTTATACTGCTCACCTTCTCTATCTCCTCTACTTCACAGCATATCTTTCCCTTACTTTTCTACTTCTTTTCAAGGGCTCATGTGATTACACTGGACCCAACTCAATATCTCAAATAATTCCTTTTTTAAAGGCTGCTGATCAGTAATCTTAATTCTATCAGTATAATCTTTCACAGGAGTACCCGGATTCGTGTTTGAAAAACCAGATATTAGAAATCTGGATACCTCTTCACAATTTTGCCAATAAAATCATTCACTCAGGATGCATCCTAAAGAACACCATAAGTAGATTCCCAGCATAAAGTACACGCCCTCTATCTTGTGCCTGGTCAGACTTGAAGGTCTGGATAACCCTGTAAACTCTAGATTCCAGCAGCATTAATGTTAATTACAGCATCTATTGCCTCACAGCTCCCTGCTAAGCACTTCCAGGGTCCTATCTCAGATCTTTTGTTACACTGGACCTTCAGGTAATCTCACTACCAACT
Organism: Dasyprocta punctata; assembly: GCA_004363535.1. Classification (NCBI taxonomy): domain Eukaryota; kingdom Metazoa; phylum Chordata; class Mammalia; order Rodentia; family Dasyproctidae; genus Dasyprocta; species Dasyprocta punctata. The sequence continues at coordinate 34,024 of RJWM01011722.1, read as the reverse complement.
ATAAAAATACAATAAGCAAAGCAAATAACCTAACAAATAAAGGAGATTTAATTTTGTGCAAGTCTAATATGGTATAGTTGGGTAGCATGCTCTTGTTTCTGAATCACAAGGGTGACTGCTCTAGTCATGGGGCTCCTGTTTCCTTTCTTGTACACCAGAATCATGCACTAACAGTAATGGAAGAAGCCCTGGGTGCTCAAGGAAGAAGAAAACCCAATTTGCATGCTTAGGATTGTTATTACTTAACTGTAATTATGCTTTCAAGAGAGTGTTGCTTTAAGAACCGCCCATTTAATTTCTCAGACTTTGAAAACCTTCTGGTAGAGTAATTGTCTGACATAGAACACCTAGGAGGTGAATTGAAATGAAAAGCCTTTTACTGAGTGACAAAAATAAAGCATTAAATGCTTGATTAGAAGTTATAAGTCACTAATAGTGAATGCAAAAAAAAAAAAAAAGCCAGATGAATGTTCCTCACTCTCTTCCCTGTGTGCCTTATTCTTCTCTGCCAACATGCATCACGACAATTCCCACTCTACACTGGAAACACCAAAGAGTCTTTGAAATCTTGTTTTCCTTATTGAAGACAACAAAAGGCAACTGATTACTTTCTTCTTTGAGGTTTTTCTTGCTGAAATCACTTCTTTAAAAGAATTTAAATGCTCCAGTTTCATACCATGTAAAGACATTCACCCTGATATATCCATAATTATGACAATAATTAAGTCATAGCAACCCTCTGACCATAAATATATCAACAATGTTATAGGAATGGCAATATCCATTGCCTGCATAGTTAAGAAAATTAAACATAGAAATTTTTCTAACACACAGTAGATGCTCAAACATTAAACATCTTTTCTTTATTCCCCTGTTTATGTTCTAATTGATCTCTGGTATTGGCATATAGGCACGTTGCAAATAGACTAACAATCCTTTAAAAGCAAGGCCTATCCCAATGTAGTTCTGTGAAAAGATTATTTGACTGACATTCAGGAAGTGTAGGCAGAGGCATGCAAAAGTAACCTTAATTAGTCAATTGCTTTCTTGTTATTTAACCACACGCATTGCCCAGCTCTAAAATGTCATATTAACACCTATTTTTCTCCTCTTTACAGAGCCTTCTGAGTAAGCAGTAGACAGTCAATCAGTGCTTGTTGAATGAAGGTACTCAATATGATAGCCTTAAAGGCAATAGCTACATGGATGGTAATGAGAATGGATCCAAATCAACTCATTCTTAATTTTCCCTAAATATTTCTAAGAGAATCTGAAGACAAAAGCAATTTTTCTTCTTCCAACTCAAGGAATTGAGAGTTGGAAGATACAAAATGCTGGCTAATGTCCACTTTCCTCACAAAGTATGTTTAGATATGGACCAGTCTCTAACTTCTCATTGCTATCAATGATGACTCATTGATCTATTTCTTATTTGGAAGTTGAACTCATCATGGAGAATTACACATGTGAGGATACAATGGAGAAGTTCTAATGTTTTAGAAATCTTATGAAGCTACTGTAGACTATGATCTCACATTAACTTCTGAGATGATGACTAAAAGTTCTGAGACACTTTCTTAGGAATTTTTGAGTTTTAATTCACATGGAATTAAATGCTTACATTTCAAATACATTTTGATGTGTTTTAACATTGTTGTTATGGATTAAAAACTGGTGGTCAATTTAACACCAGCTAAATTAAATCAGTAGGGTGCCTGAGTGTAGATGGCCCACCTCAGGAAAGTTGCCAGCATAAATAGAGATGTGGAAAAGAAGAGTGAGGTGCTGTGGGTTCTCAAAAGTGTTGTTATTTGGAGCCATTGGTTTTCCTGGAGGAGCTTGTCATGGCTAGCTTCCCTGACATGAATTTAGCCATTAACATCAGAGGAGCTCAGGACCTTGTTGCTGAGAGTGTCTGCAGTTCACTTGGGGGAGCTCTGCTCCTTACATTGAGCAGCATTTCCTGGCTCTGGAGGGGGAAATGCGTGTTGTTTAATCTCCAGGAGAAGCTTGTCACGCTGGCTTCCTAGCATGTGCTCAACTGTTCTCATTGTTGGAGGAGCTCAGATCCTCATTGTCACTGAGGATGGCTGTACTACTTTTCATTGGAGCTCTGGTCCTTATTTTAAGTGTCACTTCTTGGCTCCAATATAGAACCCTCAACCTACAGACACAGCTCCTTAATCCTGCTGGCATAGACTTTCTAGCTGCCACCACTGACCTTTGGGCCTTCCCAGTGCAGATCTATAAAACAGACTGGCATGAGTCCTTGTCGTGGGCTCTAAACCTTCAGCTGGACTCGTGAGAGGCATTGGCATGGGTTCTGGGTCTTCAGCTGGACTCATGAAGGACATTGCTGTGGGATCCAGGCCCTTGGCTGAATATTCTCTGTCTTTAGTGTTGTGGAAAGATTTCCTGCACTTTCTTGTATTTAACTCTGGGTGATCATCATAAAATAATATTATAAATTCTGTGTCCTGTAGGAAATTGTTCTCCTTGTAACCCAGACTACAACAAATGTATACACCTTCATAGCTACCTCCCCAATTGAGGCATAGAATATTTCCAAAAAGTTCCCAGAACCCCTTTTAAGTCAGTCTTTTCCCCACTGCAACCACTTCCTCAATTTTTAACACATTAACTTAGTTTTGGCTGCACAAAATCTTCAGGTACATGGGATAAACAATATGTACACTGGGGTCTGGTATCATTTGTTCAACATGTTTTGAGATTTAGCCGTGCTGTGTACATCAGAATCCATTCCTTTTTATTGTGATGAATAGCCCATTGAATGAAAATACCACAAATGCCCATTCACCTATTGATGGATGTCTAGGTTGTTTCCAGTTTTAAACTTCCATGAATAAAGCTATTCTGAACATCCTTGCCTTTTGTAGATATATCTGTGTTTCCCACTGGTGAGTAACAAGAGTCGAATTTTTGGGTTGCAAGATGAATGTGAATTTTCACTGCAAAACTTTGTCTTAGTTAGAAAGAGTAACTAAGATGGTTGTCAATCCAATTAACAATAGACCTGGAGCTTTAGGCAATCTTTGAAGTCTTTACTTTGCATCACTGGTATCTAGAATTGGAATTTCAAAGAATGGCCAAATTACAGTAAAGTGAGAATGTTCTAGATTTGCCTGTATGTCTTGAGATATATAAATGATGGATGGATGGAGGGATAGATGACATAACCTTAAAAAATAACTTTTGAATGGAGCAGAAATCATTGAGAGAAAAACTCACTACTGTACTTTTTTGTGTTTTTGCCACAAAAGAGAGAAGTATTGGGATTCAGTTTTATGTGGAGTTGCTTATTATTCTTCTTTATTGAAACAGTGTTTCAATGGCCAAATGCATCCAGTTCTGTGCGTATCCTTCACCAGAGTACCAGACTGAGTGCTTAATTTCCTTACCAAAGCAAAAGTTTGGCTATTACTTGATTAATTTAACCACATTCCTCTTTGTCATTAGAACAAATCTAAATGTCTCAGCTGACAAACACCACTTTAGAGACATCCTGCTTCTGATAAATGGTTTCTCTGAATGCCTTGTAAGTATTATTAGCATAGATGCTTGTTTGATTCTGAAGTCCTGCTCTTCTGAAAGCTATAAGGGTGCGAACTAGAATTCCAATTTGCAGGGGTAGCAGTACCCTCAGGCAAAGATTGAGCTTAGTATTCAGAAAGTATGTGTGGCTCCTTGAATTTTTTAAATTACTTTTCCCTTTCCTTCTTTGTTTTCCTTTTTTTTTTTTTTTTTTTTTTTTCTTGTATGGGGAGTCAAATTCAGGACCTTGTGCCTGCCAGGCAGGCTCTCATGTTGCCAAGCTATATCCCTGATCCCCTTTTTTTGTACTATTTTTCTATTTTTAGGTTCCCAAAGGAGACCTCAATTATTCACTGTTACAAAAATGGCCACTGATTATCTTGAAAATCAAGGCAACAAATTTAAATAAAAGAAAATGATACTAACTTATTTGTTTCAATAGCCAGCTTTTTACTAATAGATACAATTGTTTTTCATACCTTATTAAATAACACAAAAAGCAGGAAAGAAGTAGTATTATTGGTGAATTTCAATCAGGTTCCTATAAGTCTCAGTCATAAGGTAATTATTCAAACAAATGAAGGAAGACAGCACAATCCATAACTACACTATCTATTAAAGCAATAATGTCTCCTTTTAAGATAAAGTACATAAAGAGTATTCAATTCAAATAATCATTTTCTTTGTGCGCCACTTTATGAAAAACAAATTGCAATTCATCCTACCTAATGATTGCATGTTATATAAAAATAATGCACCATTATTATTTGTAATATCTTTATCATTACATTGGTTTATTATTGCCATTATTAGTAGTATAAACTATAGTTCATTTTATGAAGCACTTTTTCTGTGCAAAGTATTTTGCAGTATTTCTGAGATTAGTTCATATAAATCTAAGTTTAAATAGTCTTTGTTTCTTGTTAAAGAAATTTAGGCTAACAGATCTTAACTTAAAGACCAAAATGTTAATTATCAAATAGGTATAAGTTCACCTGATAGTCAAATTCATGTCTGCCTGACCCCAAGACACTGACTTCTTGCTCCTCCTATACTACCATGAGCTAAGAGTTCAAAGATAACACAACATAATAGGATTCAAAGTTCAATAAGGTGGCAGAGGTGTTCCTCCGTATGTACGAGCCAAAGATGAAAACCAGGAGTAGAATAACTTTGCATTGTGTTCGCTACCTTCAGTTTTCTGTTTACTATTTTCATGAATCAATACTTGGTATTTGAAGCCCACTGTGAAGTACCTGATTGACAATGTCCCTACTTCTGTCTCCAAATTACTGTACCACTAAATTTAGCTGCAGAGAAAACTTGGACTTTGCTATGCTAGGACAATTTCTTTACTATAAAAATACTACCCTACTTCTTGTTTTTTGAACAGTCTATGAAGGGAGATTTTTGTCCACAATGGTCATAGAGCTGATCCAATTATTCTAGGACAGGGAAAGGAATGCACTAAATGGAGGAAATTCATGAGGTCTACCTTATGCAAACATCTGTCTTAGTATTTTCTGACATTTGTCCCTATCCCTTTACCTCCTTTTCTGAAATAAATTGTTCTGCTAATTTAATTAATGCAAGTCACTCTGGTATAGTGGAAACAAGATAACTTCTTGAGTCAGATAGACCTGCATAGAAATGCTAGTTCTAATAGTTGTGACTACACCATTCACTCCTCTGAATCTCAAATTTCAAGTTTGTAAATCACTACAAAGTGATGTTTTGAGGATTTAAGGGGCATTAATATGCAAAAATTTTGGTACATCAAATATACTCAAATAAATAAGATTGGTTCACTTTTCCTCTCCTATTGAGGATGTGTTTAACAGTGATAATTTCTAAAGTGCAGTAGTAGAGAGAGAACTGAAAGCACATCAGTATAAAATGATGCTAATAAACCACCAACTCATCTGCCTCTGTTTCTTTCTTTTATTCAATGCTTAACAGTGGTCTACTATGTTCCCAGTATAAAGGGAGACAATGACGCAGGCACTTAAATATCTATGAGGAAAGAATTCTAGAAGGTAGAAGCAGTTGGTGACTCCAGACAGAAAAATCTGCCAAAACCAAATTCAGAAAAGAGATTAACACATTTGCAATGTGACAAATCTGGGGAATTTTATGAAATAGCATTGCAAGTATACTGCTCGACTGGAGAAATACTAATGCAGTTCCTTCCCTCACCCTCAACTGGCCATTTCCTTAAATCAACATGACTTTACTTTTCCCAGAATTACGTGATAGAACTTTTGCTTTCCTTCTAAATGATCCTATTCCTGTGGGCTATGTGTTACAGCAGTCTTTTTCCCCTATCGTTGCTACAGAGATTTTAACTTAAGTGCATATCATAAATAAAAAGTATGACCAAAGTGTTTTAGGCTTTTTAGATGAGCAAAGCTGACAGGACAGCCTGATGGTTGAAGGCATAGCTTCAGGGTAGAAGCAGCTGAGTTTAGATCCCAGCTAAGGCACATGCTGGCTTTGCAAAGCAAAGCAAGTCTCTTCACTTCTCTAATCCTAACTCTTCTGTAAATGGGAACAGATGGTCCTAAAAAAATAAATTCTGCTCTAGTGTACTTCACACTGCACCTGACACATAAGGGTCCAATGTAGGATATTTATTGATATTACTAATATGTGGCATCACTTTTTAAAATAAACATCCTGCTTGACTATTGCTCTCAGAATTCAAGAGGATGAAATAATCTTTATTTTTAAAATAAATTTGAGACTGCCACCATGCTACCTGTGGATTTTCCCAATTAGATAGAATTATGAGTTAATCAGTTTTTAACATTAATGTATTTCTTTGTTTTCATCAAGTCTCATTTCACAGTAACAGGCATGATTCTAAAGAGAGTTGTGCAATTATGTTTCGGCAGCCCAACCTCAGGCTGGCATCCTTCTCATTTATTCCTTCCTTCATTCACATGTTTATCATGCATCTATTATGTGTGAGACCTGATGTTAGACACTGGTTATAATATGGAGAAGTCCAGGTCATACTTATTGTAAAATACTCACAGGCTAGCAGATTCGAGAAACAGTAAATAAACATTCTACTAGGTTGTTGAAATACAAGCAAGCAAAAACTAGAGCTGAAGAATTTAAAGGTAAGTATGGGGTATTAAGGGTATACATCATAGTGGCTCTTAGGGAAACTTTCCTGGAAGAAGTCACACCTGGACCAAATTAATAGGGTAATTAAGAAGGTGTAAGATAGTAGGCCGGGCGTGGTGGTGCACGCCTTTAATCCCAGCACTCGGGAGGCTGAGGTAGGAGGAGCGTTGTGAGTTTGAGACCGGCTTGGGTTACAACACGAGCACAAGGCCGGCCTGAGATATACAGTGCGACCCTGCCTCAAAAAAAAACCAGGGCCGGGAGTTTGGCTCAGAGACTTACACGCCTGTCAGGCAGGCACGAGGTTGCGAGTTCAATTCCAGGTGCTGCAAAAAAAAAAAAAAAAAAAAGAAGGTGCAAGATAGTAAAAGAAGAAAATGTATTCTAGGTAGATCTGGTTGAAAACTTAGTTGCTGAATAACTAGTGTTCAAAGAACCACTAGATCATGAGGTTGTACTCAGAAGGCTAGTCACATGTGTAGGACACAGTGAATACAGAAGGTTTAGTTTAAACATGAGATACGACAATTCCCATGGACGTCTGACCTTCTGAACTCTAAATCAGATTGAGCAACCGGAGAGCTTCACATACTGCCTATATGGAGAAAAGCTGATCAGAAGATCTCGGGAGGGCCCAGGAGTGAGGAAATATTAGAGTTCCCACCATGGTTAATTGCTCCTGTTTTTGGTTTTGGTTTTGGTTTTGGTTTTTGAAGCTCTTGAATGCTGTCTCCTTTACATTTAGTTCAACTATGAAGCAGAAATAAGAACTGGAAAGTCCCCTTCTCTGGTCTTATTTCTCTACTTTCTGCTGGGCTTCTGATATGTTTAATTAGGGCTGGGAGTTTGGCTCAGTGGCTTAAGCGCCTGTCTGGCAAACGTAAGGTTGTGAGTTCCATCTCTGGTACCACTAAAAAAAATAAATAAATAAAAGAGACAGCGATCATTGGACTGATACGTTTAATTTTCAGAGGACACTCTGAAAGGTCAATGTGGATCACTCATCCTTTCTTTCCCAGCATAAACTATGACACTGTGCCAGATACACTCCTGATAAAGGCCTGAGGAAAGTAACAAGGTAAGCCACAATGCCTCGACTCCATGATGGTGAACTTTTTAGAGATTTCAGTGACACAGCAGCCCACTGAGGCACACGTGCCATAGGTCTGCTTCCACTCATTAGGTACTTAAGGAAAATGTACTCAATCTGCCTATGACCCCATTCCAGAAAGGTAACTACTCCCCTATTCTTTTAGAGTTCCTGTTCTTATGTGGGAAAGATGCTAAAATACTCCTGCCAGGTATTCATACTAAATTGTATATGTAATTGGCTTTATTTCTCTTTAATAAGTCTGGAACACACCAAAAAAAGTCTAGAATACTAGAAACACCTCAAATTGTACACATGTCCCCTCTGGCTTTCAAATTCATGAAGTCAAAATAGAGTACACTTTTCTAATTCAAAAAAAAAGGACGGTGCTCATACTAAAGGCTTCCTCTCTGAAGATTTGAGTAAGGCGGTGGGGCGGGGGGAAGTGGTACACACCTGTAATCCCAGCACTTAGGAAGCTGAAGCAAGAGGATCACAGTAAGTTCAAGGTCAGTCTGAACTACATAGCAAGACCCTGTCTCAAGAAAACAAAACAAAAACATTTTTTTGGATAAGGCTGGTTTTTTTATCCATAGACTTGAGTTTATCACTTACTGGCAGGAGGTGGGGGGAGACAGAACCAGAGAGAAAGAAACAAGGGTGAGAAAGAAGGAGGAGAGAGGGAAGGAGAGAGGAGGAGAAGCATTGGAAAGAATAACCTTGTTATATCTTAATTTGTGCCCTCAACTTTAAGTAAATACCATGTTCCCTGGCCTAGAGAACTGACATATACACACTGGTTAATCTCCAGGCAGTACTTCTAGGGAACTTTTTAAACCACATGACAGGGCATCTTGTTTCTAATAGAACAGAAAGAAGCCATAAATCATATTCCAAATTAATCTGTATAACTCTGCCACCCATTAAGATGCCTATTTCCTCAAAATACAGGTTAATTTTAGAAAATAAAATACAATTACACAAAATAATTTGATACCTTGCTGTCATAAATATTTCCAATAATTTCTAATTCTTTTTCTAAATTGTTTGATTAACCACTTGAGCTATTTCATGGCGTAATGTGGTACTCATAGAAAGTTCCCAATTTCCTACAAAGATGTCCGCACCCTAGTGTGTGGTGCCTATGACTATAAAAAGACTGCAGTGTGATTAAGTTAGAAACCTAAAGTTGGGAAGATTCACCTGGATTATTTGGGTGGACTAAATATAATCAAGAAAGTTCCTAAGAGGAGGCAAGAATGTCAGGGTCTAAGAAAGTACTGCAACAAGGGAAGTCAGAGGTGGAGTTATTTAGAGCCTCGAGCCAAGGAAATTGGCAGTCTCTAGATGTTGTAAAAGGTAGAGAATGGACTGTCCCCTACAGCCTCCAAAGAGAATGTGGTTCCACCTGCACCTTAATTTTAATCCCTTAAAACTCATTTTGGACCTCTGACTTCCAAATGTGTAAGACAATAAATTTGTACTGTTTTAGCTAACAAATTTGCAGTAATTTGTTACAGCAGCAGCAAGAGCCTAATATCTATCAATATTTATCTATCATTTAGTAACACTTTCCCATAGGTTATGCAATTTTGTTCTTACAAACTTCCTCTGAGCTGGGATAAAGTTTTTTGATTCCCGTCTTTCAGATAAGGAAACTAAGCTTTAGAAAACTGAAGTTTCTAAAAAGAGATAAAAAGTTAGGCATGTAAAATAAATATGATTTCTTGTCCAGTTATCTCTCCACTATTTTTGTATGGCTGTCTTTCATAATGGATTCCATTTTTATCACTTCTCATTCCAATACTTTCTATTATTGCATCAAAACTCTGACTATCTATGAAGTGGTAGTAAGGGGAATCGTGGTCCTACTCTTCTGGAAGTGCCCCTCTATGAGGACATGATTTATAGGATATAAACTACTAATATGGCCTAAATGTTTGCATTCCTTCAATTCATGTTGAAGCTCTAATCTCCAGTGTGTTGGTATTAGGATGAAGCACCTTTGGATATAATTATGCTTAGATGAGGTCGTGAAAGGTTAGTGCCTTTATAAAAAGAGAGACACTGGATAGTCCCCAGTCCGTCACATAATGTTGCAAGCAGGTCACCATCTGCAAGCAAGAAAGAGCCCTCAAAAAGCCAGCCCTTCTGGCACTCTGGACTTTGATTTTCAAGCCTCCGAAACTGTGTGAAATAAATGTTGTTTACATTACCTGGTCTATTGTATTTCATTATAATAGCCCATGCTATGAAAACCCTCATATCTTTCTAGAAAAAAATCCTAACTTCACAGTATGTATATAACAACTCGCCATTCCACTGATCACTTGAGTTGCCTGTTTTAGGACTCTCATGATTGTTCTGATTACATCTTGCAGTAACAGAGCAGAAATACATTCAAGTTACAGATGGACCTTGGTTAAGTGTTACTACCCTAAATCCTACACATCGTTACAACTAATCCCATAATGTTTTCAGTGTTCAAGAAGCACAGCTTTCAAAATATAAATCCCATATACCAGATATTTTATATAACACTACCAATAATAGTAAACAAAAATATCCTATCTTGGAATTTTTAAAGTGAGCCCTTAAAATTCACTCTTGATTTGAAATAGATACTAACTTTTCACTCACGATCATCACCATATACCCCTCACACTTGATTTCTAATTTTCTCCTACTGTGCAGCCTCATGGCTGGTCATGAACAAACCCTTGAGGTCTTCCAGGATCATGTTATTACTCCAAGCATTGGTCAATAACTCTTTGGTGATCTGAGTTGTCTTTTGGTTGGAAAACGCTTCCCCAAAGAATGGAAAGAGTGGAAGGTCACACTCTTTAATTCGTCTCTTCAATTCATCTCATCATACTTGGTAGACAAAGGCCAGTTGACTGACCACCACACAACTAATTCTAAATCACTTTAAATAACACTTAACAGACAGAACAAATGTAAGATTGAGTGTTTCATACACCTCTTTTCCTCAAATCTTCACAATCACCTGGTGAAGCAGATGCCCCAGCAGCGCTGAATTGATTGATCAGTCAATCGATTGATTATTTTCACTACTTTAGCTAAACTGCTTCTTGAGAATGTTGGATATTTAACTGCTGTCATACATCCAAGGCTTACTTACCAACATTAGTTGTTTTCTCAAGCTTTAAATTGTACCTGCTTCAGCGTTTAGAGCTGAAAGTCAGAGAAATGGAAGATACGCCTTGCAATTAGGTTTTTACATCAAAATGGATTTGATTTTTGACATGAGTGAACAAACCCATTTGTCTACCACTTCATTTCAGTACTAGAAATTCATCATAGTTTATCTGCCAGCTGTTGATTCACCCGTCATGGTTCCTTATTGAAAAATGCTTCCTAACCTCCACAAAGTCCTGACTATATTTGTAGTTTTCAGGTATCTGAAGAGCTTGCATTTTTAATGAATTCCTAATGTATCCACTCTTGCAAACAAGGAAATTATAACCATGGAACATTACATTTCAGACATTAATCATAATTACTTAATAATACCGAACAAGGAGAGTCTATTGCAAATTCAGACTTCTTATTTAACTTCAGAATCAGAGTAATTGTCACATTTTCACATATTCCAAATGATACCACATATTTCCGAATGCCTACATTAAACAGTTTAGTCATAAAGAAACATTTTGTCAGCTAATTTAATTTAATTGCATGGCATAATCATTTCACCTATTTCTCTAAAAACAGATATTTTAATAAGAGATCTGCAAGAAGGTTATAAAAATCTCACTTTATTTCTCAATTGCCAGGAAAGGTCTCTGCTGAAAGTTACCAGACAATTACAGATTCAGGGGGTTTCCATAGTTCTTCAATGTATTTGTTATATACCATTAGTCACCAGGTGAAGCCCTCCACTAATAGCAATACCCTTCAACAATAGCCCCTGAGAATTTAACACTGATTGATGGCAGGTCACCTGGAATTGGTTGGCAGAATTTCCAATTTTCTGTTGGGAAATTGCTTATTTCTCCCAGTCTATTCCCCTTTTTACAAGTGGACAGCAAGCCAAGATTATACATTATTATGTGTCTAAATATAAAATTGTGATCGATGGTGTCACACATTTAAAGAAAGTTAAGCATTTAATTTAAGATTTTAAAAGTTTAAAGAAGTTTAAAATGTATTTTTAATCTTTCTTAGGAGACCGATCTATATTGGGAGAAATATTGAAAGTTTGCCCAAGGAATATCAGCTAAATAGGGTATTCTTTTCATAATTACCCTTTTACAGCCTCAAAGCAGTAGCACAGGAACTTTCCTGTAAATATATCTGAGGATCTCGGGCATATAAAGGGAGTGAAGGGATAAGTAGGCTATTGTCATAAAAGTAAAAGGATTATTGCTAAATTTAGCAGAGAGGAGAGAAAGCAAGCAGTCAAACTCCAAAAGCCACACTGAAATTAGAAAACAAAGTTTTCTATTTACATTAAATTGCTAGCTTTTAAATATGTATTGGTGTAAATTCTAAAAGAATGTGTTTGAGATTCTAAAATGTTTCATTCTAACAATAGCATCTTCACACATCTAATCTGTATCAAATTCTTGAATTAAGCATTAAACAATTGGCTGCCATGTGAGAACATGACAAGCAACAGGTAACAATCCAATGACAAGTTTGAAATATAACCATTCTGAGTCACTCTAGAGAAAAGAACTAACAAATTTACAAAATATTTAAGGCTTGGAACAATTTCTTAATCTGTCCAAAGATACAGAATGACTTGTGTTTTTAAAAATGCTTGTAAAATGTATAGAGAAACACAAAGAACAAATTCTAAATACTTGTAGAAAAACACAGATAATAATATATTAAACTAATTCCCTCCACAGAAAATGAAAGTCATCATTAACATATTTGTTTCTTTTTCAGATAGCAGAAATAACTAGGTAAATGGAAGGAGGGAAATTAGAAGGGAAGAAGGAAAAAGGGAGGGGGTAGAATAATGAAAAGCCTGCACTGCAAATTACATTTTTTTTCCTATGAACATGTACCATGTTGAAAAACTGGATTATTTATTTCTAAAAGCATTATTTTAAAGAATGTATAGAATTTTATTATATGGTTATCAAATACCTTTGGCCAAGAACCTAGTGATGGACACTGCAGTTGTTTTGGTTTTGTTATTCATTCTATCAATAACAATTTATGGAATATTTGTTCAATGTATCTAACTTTACCCAAACTGGAAATTCAGATTTCTCTCATGGAGCTCACATTCCAGGGACCAAGCAATGAAGACAGACAAGAAAAGCAATGCACACAAAATAAATATGGCAGCTGGTAGTTAAGTACTGCAATAAAACTATAATAATCATAATAGAGAAGGATGAGACGCCACAGTGTGACAGGAAGCAATAGATGGACTCCAGGATAAGATGACCTTCCAACAGGGATCTGAACCAGGTTAGGACACTGGCCATTTGGAAACCTGGGTGACAAGGCTTTCTGACTCAGTAATGTAAAAGATGGAAGAGAGGGCATGCTTGGTATGTTAGTGAAATGTAAAAACAGAAAAAAAAATTATGACTGAATCTTTCCTTCCAACCTTCTATCTTTGGAAAACATTCCCTGGAGTATATTTGTGAAGTGTCAAAGATACATGTTTTTTCATCAGGATTCTGTCAATATTGTGTGAACAAAGTATTTTATTGAAATAATTTTTAAAACCCCTTCTTGCTACATTTCATTACCTAATGAAGCACTGAGAATCTCTGGAAACAAGTACCCTTTCAAGAGTCTACTATGCATATGCTTGCTGTTTATATGTACAATCAGACCTATCATTTGACATTATTCAACAGTTGCTGGAGATAAATGTCACTATGCCACGATTTGCATGACAGTTGTTTTGCACATGTTCCCTGCCAAACTATGAGCTCAGAGAGGATAAGACCTAGCCTTCAACACTGTACATGACAGCACTTCACATTCCAGAGATTCTATAACTGTGTGACAGATGTTCTATCACAGCTCCTTTTTATATTGAATTTACTCCATAAATAGTAAGTACCCATGTATTGGTTACTCAGCCTAAAATGTAGTAGATACCCACTATCTGCCTTCCATGAGTAAGTATATGTAAAAGTTCTTAACAAATATAATTAAGATAATCAAAAAACAGTGATTAATTTTACACGTTCAATAATTTACCAAAATTTATCAATAGTCTTCAGCACCAGGTATCCCTCTGTGGCTTCTACTTGCTCAGTGGTCAGTATTTTTTTTTAATGTCTTATCCTAAAGATTATTTTAGTCCTACAGAAGATCCCACAATTCTAATATCCCACAAAACGTGGCACAAAATACCTCCCAGCAATTATAAATCATTTGTATATGTACTTACTGAACATTTATGGTAGTATAGGTCAGCACTGAACTGGGAGTTAGGTGCAGTATATTGACAGTGTTCTGAGCAGAGGTGGAGAGAAAATATTAGCTTATAGTTTCAGAACTGTGAACCTGAGCTAGCCCTTGCCTACTTTTTCCAATTTTCTGAGAGTGTTTACCCTCACTTAGAGACTTATTAAGGTAAGCCATGCTCTTCACCAGGCTCAGGGCCTTAATATATGCCGTTTTCTATGTTCAGTGTGTCTCCAGCTCAAACTCAATGTAGTAGTCACCGATGTTACTCTGACTTCAGTTGTTGTTCCTGACACACCAAGAAATACCGCCTGACCTCTCTGCCTGACAATGATTTTAGAATATGGCAGCATGATAGTGCAAAGAAATGAGTGCTCCAGAAGCAGTCCTTGATCACTAAGATGTAGCAATTAAGGGGTAAAATGTCCAACTCCCTCATTCTTCAGTGGGGCAATTCTTAAGCATGTTCTGCAGGTCTCTGAAGGATTGTCAGTGGTAACAGGGCTATAGTTGCCCATAGCAGACACCCACTAATTAGTAAGACCTGTGTTTGACCTTTCTTCCTTCTTTGTCTCATTTCCTCATTCCCTCACGTAGAATAGAGAAATTAGCACCATTTCCCAAATAAAAATTTTTTTTTTTTTTTTTTTTTTTTTTGCGGCACCGGGGATTGAACTCACAGCCTTGCGCCTGCCAGGGCAGGCGCTTAAGCCACTGAGCCAAACTCCCGGCCCTGGTTTTTTGAGGCAGGGTCGCACTATGTAGCTCAGGTCGGCCTTGTGCCGCGCTGTAGCCCAAGCCGGCCTCGAACTCACAACGCTCCGCCTACCTCAGCCTCCCGAGTGCTGGGATTAAAGGCGTGCGCCACCACGCCCGGCTCCAAATAAAATATTGATACCCAAAATCCTCTCTCTTCTTGGAGCACTATAAGCTAAATATTAATGAATAATAACAGTATTCATTATGTAGAGCTGTCAAAAGTATTCACTGACTTAACTAAAGAAAGAGTGCCCAGGGCCGGGAGTTTGGCTCAGTGGCTTAAGCACCTGCCCTAGCAGGCGCGAGGCTGTGAGTTCAATCCCCGGTGCCGCAAAAAAAAAAAAAAAAAAAAAAAAGAAAGAGTGCCCAGAATATAGTGTCTGGCCTATGAATATCAGTCACTAGTAGAATTAGCTGGATTTTATTAGTGCTAGATAATGTATGAGCTATCGCCTCTGACCAGTTACTGTCCTTTGATATTCTCAAATTTGGTCTCTATTTAGGTCCACACATTTACTCTTGATACTCATCTCAATCCCCACTAAATTGATGGCACAACCTGAAATTTCTAGATTCAGTTCCCCACTTCCTTTTGAAACCACTCTTTGAAGTTGCCCTTCAATTGACTTTCTCTGTAATGATCTAATCTGGGCCATTGCCAATGGACTCAGAGATAGAGTGAACCTGTGTAATTTTAAAAACTTGCATTGCTACTAAGATGTGTCTGAGTGAACTAAAATTTTCCAACTTACTAATTGTTTCTCTGAAGAAGCAATTCTCAGGTAAGTATTTAATGCCAATAGTAGTAAATTCATTCGACCAAGAAGAAGGCATGTTGCTGGAAAGTTCATTCTCTCCTTTTTTCTTTTTTACCAGTATCAGAGTTCTAAATTTCCTGAATTAATTTTCAGCTAGAATTAATTCTAAAGTAATTCTAGAATGTCTGACTTTACAAAAGAGTTATGTCAATTTCCTTAAAGCTTATGACCAATGCCTTTGCTGCACAGAAACTTTCAGAATGTACTGGGGTGGTCACTTTCTGTAAGTACCACGTGCTAACCAGTTGCACCACTCCAGCGTCAGGAGGTTGTCACTTTAATGATACTCATTTTTATACTTTCCCCAACCACCAATACTACCAATACTAATATAATGATAGAAAAAATTATATAACAGTAACTGCCCTTTTGCATGTATATGATATGATCAAAAACTACAGTGAATGTCTAATTCTTTTTTAAAAAGCTACAGTGAATGTCTAAATTTTTTTAATTATATACAGTAAAAGACACATTGCCATAACTCTTCAAAATACTCCCATTTACTTTGAACTCACTGATTTCATCATTCCCACCACCTTCTGAAGCAGTTCTGGAAGTCCTCTTATGTGAGTGTCTTTAGTTGTGTTGTCATGGCTGGCTTGATACCCTGAGTCAATTAAAAAACAATTACCTTACCCCTAGAGAGGCTGGGGGCGGGGCCGGAGAAGGAAGGTGGCCGCTAAGAGGACCAGGACTAGGATGAAGATCCCACTATGGAGCCGGCGGACGCGGGGGCGGCTGGCGGCTCGCAGGTTCCTGATCAAGCGGTGCCGACAGGAAACGTTTCATCCAGAGTCATAGTACATGTGTATCTACATTGCTTTTATGCACAAGTAGAAATGATCGCACATCCAGAATTAAAGAACAAACCTTTAGGTGTTCAACAGAAGTCTTTCGTGATTACTTGCAATTACAAAGCCAGAAAACTTGGAGTTAAGAAATGTATGCAAGTGAGAGGTGCGAAGGAAAAGTGTCCACAGTTGGTATTAGTTACTGGAGAAGACTTGACTCATTATAGAAAGATGTCCTATAAGGTTACAGAATTGTTGGGAGAGTTTACTCCACTTGTTGAGAGACTCTGATTTGATGAAAATTTTGTGGATCTAACAGAAATGGTTGAGAAGCGACTCCAGCTACTATAGAGTGATGAACTTGCTGCTATGACTGTGTCAGGCCATGCATATAGCAATAAGTCTGTAAACGTGAATGATACCATGCACATCAGACTACTTATTGGATCCCAGATTGCAGCAGAGATGCGGGAAGCCATGTGTAATCAGTTGGCACTCACTGGCTGCGCTGGAATCACTCCTAATAAACTATTGGCAAAATTAGTTTCTGCTGTCTTTACACCAAATCAGCAAACAGTCTTACTACCTGAAAGTTGTCAAGATCTCATTCTTAGTTTGAACCACGTAAAGGAAATACCTGGTATTGGCTATAAAACTGCCAAATGTCTTGAAACATTGGGAATCCATAATGTGCATGATCTCCAAACTTTTTCATCCAAAATATTAGAAAAAGAATTAAGAATTTCAGTTGCTCAGCATATACAGAAGCTCAGTTTTGAAGAGGATCATTCTTCTGTGATACCCTGAGGACCACCTCAGTCTTTAGTGAAGAAGACTCATTCAAAAAATGTTCATCAGAAGGTGAAGCTAAAAAGAAGACTGAAGAACTATTTGCTATCCTTTTGAACAGAGTATGTCAAGATGGAAGGAAGCCCCATACAGTAAAATTAGCAATCTGTCAGTCTTCATCCAGGTACTATAGTCATGAGAGTCGGCAGTGCCCTCTCAGCAGTTGGGGACAGGAAATTGTGATGTGGTGACCCCATTGGTTAATATACTAATGCAACTTTTTTGAAATATGGTAAATGCGAAGATGCCATTTCATCTTACCCTTCTAAGTGTGTGCTTCTACAACCTTAAAGCACTAAATACTGCTAAGAAAGGGCCTATGGATTATTATTTAACACCATCATTATCAACAACTTCATACTCTGGCAAGCACAGTTTCAAAATGAAAGATACTTACATGGAAGACTTTTCCAAACACAAGCACAAACTACAATTTTCTAACAACTGGAAGAATTGAAAGTATAAGAACAGAAGTATCTTCACTAGATAGTACAAATTTTTCAAAAGACAGAAACTATTCATTTCCTGAGGATGTTGACCAAGAAGTCTTTAAGCAACTTCCAGCAGATATTCAAGAAGAAATCCTTTCTGCAAAATCTAAAGAAAGAGTTCAAGTGAATGAAAAGTTGAGTTGTCCAGTGTGGGCTCCAGAAGAGTATTGTCTTTCTTCTCTACAAAACAAATGCAGAATATTTCCTTAAATTCTAGAGATGATCTGTCCAATTGCAAACAGGTATCCTCTGTGTCTCCCTGTGAAGCAGGAAAATCAGGCTTAAATAGCAGTAGTTCTTATCTGTCCAGTCCTAAAGATTACTCAAATTATATAGATAATGGACTAAGAATGAGTCAGAGACCTAAAGAATCTCAAGTATTCCATTTTTCCAAATCAAACCCTGTTTTCTGTTCATTTCCTAATTTGCAGAATGAGCAACTTTTCTCCAAAAACCACACTACAGATAGCCATAAACAAACAGAACCAACAGCCTCTCATCAAGGACTCACAGAAAGTAGAGAGCAGGATTCTGCTGAACAGAAAATTAGTTTTCCACCTGACATCGATCCTCAAGTTTTCTATGAATTACCAGAAGAGGTACAAAAAGAACTCTTGGCTGAGTGGAAGAGAACTGGATGAGACTGCCACATTGTGCATAAACAAGCGTGTTCAGAAAAAGGTCTGAAAAGCTAAGAAAGTATCAGTGGTCTCAGATTAGCAGTTTCTTAAGCTCTTCTGAATTAAACACTAATATTCAATAATACAGAAATCCAATGTAAAATGTTCTAAATAAAGCAAGAATGGTTACAAGAAGTAAATTTCAGCACAAATCATAAATACATAACAGAAGCAATAATGTAAAAGTATTATCTTCCTCTTATTATTACAGGGTTTTTTTTCCCCCTACCTGAGACTGTCTTGCTATGTAGTTCAGGCTGGCCTTGAACTCAAGGTCCCCTGTCTCAGCCTCCTGAATGCTGGGATTACAGGTGTGTACCACTATGCCGGGCCTACAGCTATTTTTATTGCTTTTCAATAAAAGGAATATTTTGGTCAAAAACAATACAATTACCTTTCATGGTAATTTTGGCTCTGGGGAAAAACCAGAAGTTGCACAGTGCCAGATCCAGTGAACAAGGTGGACGAGGATGCACCACAATGTTTTTACAAGCCTGACCTTCTGGTGGATGGCACTGGACAGCAGCAGTCACTGTGTTTTGTTACCACATCTAGTAAAGTCATTCACAAAAGAGGATTTGCAGAACTGTTCTAGAAAATGGTGAGAACAATGGCATAAGTGTGTTTGAAGCAAGGTGGAATATCCTGAGGGGCATTAATGACAATGTGTGTTTTACTGTAATACATTTTATGTTTAAACAATCATTACATGCTCTTATCAACTGCCCAGATATCTCTAAACCAACCAAATGATTTCTATTTAGAATAGCTGCCCCAAAATTTGTAACTAAAGTTAAAGATAAGGATGGATTCATCTGATATAATTGGTGATATATATATATATATATATATAATGAAGATGATTCTATTTTCTTTTCAGTTTTTAAAAATGTTACAAAATACATGTATCAAAATTTTCCATCTATCCATTTTTAAAATTTTTATCTTTTTAATTTTTTATTTTAAAAAAAAATTTTAAAACAATAAAAATTATACAGAATTTCAAAATAAGACCATAGGAAATTAACAATGGTTATTATATTGCATGTTGTTATCTTTAAAATAGTTACTCAGATTACCAGAAACAGGCATGCAAAATTGATCAAACACTGTAAGCACTAATTGTTCCTTTCAATGAACTAATGGAATTAGTAGTACAGTTATCCTGGCTATCTTGTGTATATATATATATATATTTTTCTCCTTCCTTCCTTTCTACATGAAGAAATTCCTTGTGGGGAATTTATGAGTGTATATCTCTGTAGTGTTAAATACATTCATATTGCAAAAAATTCCAGAATTCCTTTCATCTTGCAAAACTGAGACTCCATATCTACTAAACAATGTAATTGCCCCTCAGTTGAGGACCTGGCAAGGACCCTATCTCTATGAATTTGACCACTCTAGGAACCTCATATAAATGATCCATTTACCTTTGTTTGACAGGTCTATTTTGTCTAATATAGTATCCGCAAAGTTAGTCCAGGTTTTAACAAGTGTTAGAATTTTGTGATCAAGCCAGAGCAGGTTCAGAAGGTACAAGTAAACTACATGAGGAAGTCACCCAGATACCTATGGCTCCTATGCCTACTATACTGCCTTTTGGTTTCCAGCACGTACCTATGGACTTGTCGGGTGTACCATACAATCAGTTGTCAGAGGACAGGAAGGTTAGGGTCTGGTTTACAGATGGCTCTGCACGTTATCCAGGCACCACCTGGAAGTGGACAGCTGCAGCATTACAGCCCCTTTCTGGGACATCCCTGAAGGACAGTGGTGAAGGGAAATCATCCCAGTGGGCGGAATTTTGGGCACTGCACTTAGTAGTACATTTTGCCTGGCAGAAGAAATGGCCAGTTGTGTGACTGTATAGTGATTCTTGGGCTGTAGCCAATAGCCTGGCTGGATGGTCAGGAACTTGGAAAAAAGGCAACTAGAAAATTGGTGACAAAGATATTAGGGGCCAAGGTATGTAGGTAGACCCTTCCACATAGGCAGAGGATGCAAAAGTATTGTTTCCCATGTAAATACTCACCAAATACTCACATCAGCAGAAGAGGACTTTAATAATCAAGTAGATAAGATGACCAATTCTGTGGATAGTGGCCAACCTTCTTTTTCAGCCACCCCATGCATTACCCAGTGGGTCCATGAACAAAGTGGTCATGGTGGCAGGGATGGGGGTTATGCATGGGCTCAGAAACATGGTCTCCCACTCACCAAGGCAGATCTGGCTATTGTCACTGCTGAATGTTCAATATGCCAGCAGCAGAGGCCAACACTGAGTCTCCAATATGGCACAATTCCCCAAGGTGATCAACCTGCGACCTGGTGGCAGGTTGATTATATTGGGCCACTTCCATAATGGGAAGGACTGTGTTTTGTACTCACTGGCATAGACACATATTCTGGATACAGATTTACCTTCACTACACATAAGGTTTCTGCCAAAACTACCATACGTGGACTCACAGAATGCCTTATCCACTGTCATAGAATTCCACATAGCATTGCCTCTGACTAAGGAACATATTTTGCAGCCAAAGAAATGAGGCAATGGGTTCGTGCTCATGGAATTCACTGGTCTTACCATGTTCCTCACCATCCAGAAGTAGCTGGATTGATAGAAAGGTGGAATGGTCTTTTGAAGACACAGTTAAGGCACCAGGTAGGTGGCAATAGCTTGTAGAGTGGAGTAAGGCACTTCAAAAGGCTGTATATGCTTTGAATCAGCATCCAATATATGGTACTGTGTCTCCCATAGCTAGGATCCATGGGCCCAGGAATCAAGGGGTGGAAGTAGGAATGGTACAACTCACCATTACCTCTAGTGATCCACTAGCAAAATTTTTGCTTCCTGTCTCAACAACCTTATGTTCTGCTGGCTTAGAAGTTTTGGTTCCAGAGAGCAGAAGACTTATACCAGGAAGCATGACAATGATACTATTGAACTGGAAGCTAAGACTTCCCCCTGGTCATTTTTGTCTCCTCATGCCTCTGAGGAAACAAGCTAAACAGGGAGTCACAGTGTTGTCGGGGGTGATTGATCCAGACTGTCAAGGGGAAATTGGAGGAAAGGAAGAACACACATGAAGTTCAGGAAATCCCACAGGGCATTTAGTATTACCATGCCCTGTTATTAAAGTCAACGGGAAGTTACAATAACCTAATATAGGCAGAATGACAAACGACCCAGAGACTTCAGAAATGAAGGTGTGGGTCACACCTCCAGGAAAAGAACCAAGACCTGCTGAGGTGTTTACTGAAGTCCAAGGGAATACAGAATGGGTAATGGAAAAAGGTAGTTCTAAATGCCAGCTACAACCCCATGATCAGCTATAGAAAAAAGATCATAATTGTAATATGTGTCCCCTAATATGGTTCTAATGCAATATAATGTTGATAGATTTAGTACAGGTTCTTAAGGGTTGTTAAATCTGTGTTATAATGTTCAAGTCATAAAATGTTAAAAGTAAGCATGTCTTGTATCTGTATCTGGAAATCTGTTTAAAGAAATGTGTTCGATTGCTAAGTTGACAAGGGGTGGATTGTTATGGATGATACATTATGTCAATTTGAGAAGTTAAGAAGTTTAACTAAGAAACTCAGCAGGGAGCCAAAATCCTTACTTTGTAAATATCCTCATCCCATGAAAGAAGAAAGCACAGAGATTTTCTGAGTCTTACATCTGTCCTGGGGGGAAGGGGTGGCCTGCGTACAATATAAGGGAGAAAAAGAGGCTTTCTCTTCCCCCTTTTTGTTCTGGCTGCTTTTGCTGGCTGCTACCATGAAATATTGCTCCAGTGTCATGCCACCCTGCCTCAGAGCCAACTGATTATGGACTGAAACCTCTCCAAACAGTGAGCTAAATAAATCTTTCCTTCCTTCATTTTGGGTGTTGGATATCTTGTCCCAGCAATGAGAGAAAAGTAACCAAGACAACTGTATATACCAAGAAATGGAAATGTTGACTCATACGGTATTGCTATGTTGAAGTGTTTGAAGAATTGCCATACTATCTTCCACAGTAGCTACATCATCTTATATTCCCACCAGTAATGCACAAAGTTTCTGATTTCTCTACAGGTGTTAATTCCATTTTTTTAACTGCCTCTGAATTTTATCACATTTTAGACTGCATATTGTTTTAAACTTATCTATTAATTGAAAGGTCCTAGTTTCCTACTCATATATACCTTTGACCAAGTTTTTGTGAAAAACAAATATTCTCTGAGTACCTACTTTTGTTTCTGGAAGGTTTTATTTTTTTAAATGAGTAAGAATATTGACCAATATAAGACACATAAATATGCATGTAAGCAACAATATGATAGATATGAATGCAAATGTGGTGGATACAAAATTGTCACTACATATGCATGCTTGAAAAACACCATAAGAACATGCACAAGGGGATTACAATTTTTTGGACAAAAATCAGTTGAAATTTCAAAGAAGACAGTTTTGTGTTTGGATCTAGGCTAATGAAGAGGCCTTTCAAGTTGAAAAGATAGTGAATGGGAAAAGTGCATTACAAACTATACTAGTATAGACAGATAGGCTTTGAAAGAATAAGACCAGATTAGTCTCATAGAACATTAAATACTACACAAAATTCTTGCTTATGTTTGTATCAACAACACATGTAGTTAAATTTTCAATCATGAAAATACAAAATGGAATGGAAGCAAAGTCTACCTACCAGAAATTATTGGTAGGTAATTTTTGTAAATCTAGCCTAACTCAGACCCAAACATATAAAGCTTAACATTGTCACAAGGCCCCTATAATTTAGTCAGTTGTCTGGTATTGTGGCAGGAGCATAAGAAAGATTTCCTACCATCAGTATGACATGAACTGTTTAAAAACCTAACAAAGTATGCTTCTATTAGATTAATCATGTCACAGACCCACTGTTACCCCTCGTTAAGGTCCTGTCTGCATGGGGCACTATCATGGCATTGCCAAAAGACAGGACCCATGGTCCTTGTATAAATAAAATCAAAGTCATAAAAACTGATGTGAACAGATTCCAAGGACACCTGAACACAGAGTTCCATTAAATTATAAACTCATATAAAAGTATGTGTCATATATATGAAAAAAATTATGTATATATATATATATATATATATATATATCCTTAAGAAAAAACATGGAGTGTAGAATAGAGGATAAGTAGGTGTCCCTGGCCAGTATGTATATTACTACGGTAGAATAGTGAACTTTTGGGGAAAAGTCATCGCTTCTTGCATTTATCAGGAAAGTTCACTCAAGGATGTTTTAGAAAAGTTCAGTTTTTAAAGATAATCATCTCCTTTTACACTTTGAACATAAAAAGCTAACCATTAAGGTAGTAAATCATAGATCAAAGTTAGTTAGCATAACCTAGATAACAGAAAAAGGTATTTTTTTATATGTAAGAAATAAGAAACTTATTACCAAAGTAACGCTACCAGGCATCTGATCATTTTCAATCATAGGAAGTCTGATACACAAACCTTTCAATAACATTTGGGTGCGTGTGCACTAACATTATTTTTCTCCATCCTTGGAGCCAACACTTGCATAATTATTTGATATATTAAAAAAATTATCAAAAGCATTGGTGCACATCAGTGAGAACTTTCAACCACCTTGAAAATGACTTTTAGAATATTTCATTAGCAGACTGTCTTTCAGAGCCTGAGTTGACATTCATGTTTCTTCATACCAGTCTTTCATCCATAAAACCCTTTGTTCTGCTCAACAGTTTCCAGACAATGTGGGCAATCAAAAAAAAAAAAAAAGGAAGAAAGAAAGAAAAGCATCCATTCCAGCATTTGATCAGTCTTATTCAAATCTCATCTATTAATACTCTTTTGAGATCTTTCTAAGAATTTTATTTCCTTCCTTTTGGTATCATATTATTTCCTTTTTAAAAAACTTTCCAAATTTAAAGAAATGAAAGTTTGACATTTCATAGGAAATAGGCACAACTCATGGCTAAATTCTATCCATTTTATCACTTTTCAATAAAGTATATGGGAAAACTGCCACATTCAGTTCAAAGGTTCATTTTTAATTATAGAAAACTAAATTTTTAGCACTCAAAAATATTAGGAGGAAAACAATTGTTAAATAACATTTTAAATACACTAAAAAATGTGCAAAATGAAATAATTCAAATAGATAATTTTCAGTGTTTTAATAAAAATAAAATAATAAAATGAGTATTTTTAGGAACAATCTATTTATAGCATGTCCTATGATTAGGATATTTTCAGACCATAAAATCTTCAGACCAGGTACAGCATTGGAGTCCATTGTGTGCAGTGGTTATAATTTGAGAATCACTTTGATTGCTTCAACTGTTCTAATATTTATGTCAAAATATACATCATTTCAACTAATCCACTTTGTAAGTTTTTAAATGAAGCTGTTCCTGAAGAAGTGACATTGTAATATGTTTTTGTGAAATATATGTATTTCAGAAAGCAGAAAATTCTGCTTTTGCTGCAGGGTTTTGCTTACTAATCCTACTGCAGTACTTTAAACAATGGTTTAAAGAATTTAATGTTAAAGACTCAATGCAAACCTTTGAAAGCAAAAAAAAAAAAAAAAACACTAAATTCAATTCCATACTGTGTTTTTGCATTTTTTTGTTTCCTTTTTTCTCGCTTTACTTAAATATATTTTAAATTTTAATTGACACATAGTAATTTCTTTGATACATGGTTCCGGCTATTTTACAAAGAATTCCAGAATCCAGACCATTTGCCAGATTCCTTTTCCTAATAGAGATATTAATTTCACCTTCTGCTTCAGAAGTTAGACTTTCCCGGTTTGATTATATTTTAACATTTTAGGTCCAGAATTAATTTGTTATTATGGTTCATGATATTTATGCTTGATGAATGAAATAAGAAATGGAATTTGATCTCAAATAATGTAACTTCAAGAGAGAACTGAGAATTGCGAATAATCAAGGGGTAAAAGAGGCAAGATTCTTTCTACTCTTCTCTTTCAAAAAGTAATTAATGAGAATTTCTGAACATGTAAATCAAAATGTTTCCTAAAAACAAAAGAACTATATTTAACCCAGCATACTGAAAGCTACTCTCTCCTCTTTACGGCCAGTTCAAGTTTTCTCAGTCAGTCTTAGAACTTAGGCGCTGGAATATCAATTTGTAAATTGAATCAGCTAAAATAGGGGATTAGGAGGACCTCTTGGAAAAGTCTTCCAAAGACTTTTCATGGAGACAAACAACTTTATAATCAGATTTCACACCAGGTATTCCAGAATTTTTGCAAAGTTGATACAAACCAGAATGAAACTCTGTGTATTTAGTTCATTTATGTGACACATCTTAATTTCTTTTTCATTCTCTGATGCCCCCTCCCCACATCTCTTGATTTCCTTCTTCTTTGAGAAAGATTTATCTCACTACTGCCTGCTATCCATCTTTTGTTTTGCTCTTAATTTCTAATTTGGGTTTCTATATAAAGGAAACTATGTTTATGTGTCTGATGTACTTCATTTAATATTATGATCTCGAAGTACATCTATTTTCCTAGAAATGACTCAAGTTCATCTTTCTTTAGGCAGAGAAGTACTCTGTTTTGTGTAATCACCACATTTATATCCATTTGTCTGTTGATGGACATAGGGTTGGCATCCAAAATTTAGTTATTATTAATCGAACTGTTATAAACATGGGTATGCATGTATCTCCATAACATGATGTGTTTAACTTGGGAAGTACATTATGTACTGCAAATAGGAACTGAAAAAAAAAAAAAAGAAAGAGGATCAAGATATGGGTGGAGGGGAGAGAAAAGGGAAAGGGGATGAAAATAGGAATTGGGATGCATTATGTACACATACCAAATTCCCACAAGAAATGCAAACATTATGTAGTGCACACAAATACTAATAAATAAAAATAATTAAAAGTGAAAAACAGAATGAAGATGTCTCCTAATGTGAAGGATTAAAATTTAGCTAAGGAAAACTACTTATTAAGGAGAAAAAAGGTGATGAAAGTGAGCTATAGAGACTGTACCAAAGGGATGAGGCTATACTGAAGAGCCAAATGTTTTATTTAGCTACCCTACATATAATGAAGTGGCATTCGTGAATAAGAGTGTCTTTAGATTATTTTTGTAGTTTTGAACATTTGAAATGTTTTCTATGCAAATAGTTTTTGCTGAATACCTTCTGTGATTCAAACCCTGAACTACACACAAGAGGTGCTAGTGACTTTTTAAAGTGGGACGCTGCTATAGTTTGTATCTTAAATATCCCAAGCTTGGACCCCAGCTTGATACTACTTAGAGAGAGTAGTCCCTTAAGAGGTGGGGCCTAGTGGAAGTGTCTTTAGGGGGTGCGGTGAATTAACTGATAGTCAGTTTCAGCACCTGTCTGGCAAATGTGAGGTCCTGAGTTCAAATCCTAGTATCAAAAAAAAACTAATGGTCACCTTGTAACACCCCGCTGAACTGAATCAGCATGGTTCTGGGTGGGGAAGGCCCACATGAGCATTGTTACCAATAGCATAAAAGGATAACTGGAGGGGAAGATGGTGTGCTGTTAATTCTCCTGAAGAGGCTTGTTGTGCTGTCTTAGCTGTTCTCATCACCAGAGAAGATCAGGTCCTTGCTATCACTGAGGGTGGCTGTGGTTATTTTTAGGGTTTTTACCTTGAACATCACTTCCTGGCTCCAGTGCAGATTCCTCACACTGCTGGCACAGATCATTCATCTTGCTGGTATTGCCTTTCTAACTTCTACCACTGAACTAAATCAGATCCAATGAAGATCCTTGATACAGATTTTCATGAGACATCATCATGGTCTCTAAGCCTCCAGTTGGACCTGTGGAGGACATTACCATGGGTTCTAGATCTTCAGCTGGACTCATGCAAGACATTGCTGTGAGATCCAGGCCTTTAGCTGTATTCTCAGTCTCTAGTGTGTGAACAGATCTCCCATACTCCTTTGTATTTCTCTCTTTGGATTAATATTATAAAATAGTCCTATAAATTATGCATCATGTATTAAATCTATTCCCTTATAAACCCTGACTACAACAGGAGGTGTGCACTTTGAGGAGAAGGTAGACCTTGCTCTCTTCCAC
Organism: Dasyprocta punctata; assembly: GCA_004363535.1. Lineage (NCBI taxonomy): Eukaryota > Metazoa > Chordata > Mammalia > Rodentia > Dasyproctidae > Dasyprocta > Dasyprocta punctata. The sequence goes on along the minus strand of RJWM01011722.1, from coordinate 6,333 downwards.
ATTTCCTCTTTTGCTTCCTGGCCAAGAGGTGAATGGTTTTGCTCTGTGCATACTCCCGCCATGATACGCTGCCTCTCATGAAGCAAAGGAACCAACCAATTGTGGACTTAAATCTCTAGAACTGTGAGCCAAAATAAACCTTTTCTCTTTATAAACTGATTAAGATATTTGTTGCAGCGACAGAAAGCTGTCTAATACAGATTCCTTCTCTTTCGTTGAGAAGACAGACACCGAATCAACAATCACAATACACTGTTGTGCAGAACTTGCATGCTTATACAAGTTTCAATAAACACAGATAAAGACATATATTTTCTTACAGACAAGTCCTAATATATGCCTATTTTATGCATCTGGTTTTATCATCCTTATAATTCTGTAAAAATACAGGGGCATCTTCGAAAATAGAGGCACTATTTTAAGTCAATGCCTTTTTCCTTTGTTGGTAGCTCAGCATGGAACCATGAGTAATGGTCTGCCATCTTAACTCACACCTACCATCCATCACCAAAAACTATTTCCAGCCATTCTCCAAACTCTCTCCCTTAACAGTAGCCCCTAATTGTCATCCTTATTTTATGCTCTGTAAATTTTCTTCTGCCCCTCTTTGGCCTGAAAGTTTTCCAGAGTCCCAATTTGGTGATGAGTTGCAGTAGATATTTCTCAGTCTGTACTGTTCTCTTCACATTCACTCCCCTCTCTCCTCCAGTTTGTTCTCTATGCTGCTCTAGTGGACTACATCAACTCTTTTGCTTCCAATGAGGGTTGGCCACTATACAGCACAGGCAAAATAAATGAGAGGAGGAGTCAAAAGGTAGCCAGGGTAATAATCCTCTAGGGTGTTCTTGCAAGGACCCTCAGTGAAAGAGGGTTCTTTCTATAAAAAATGCAATGAAATCCTTTCATTTTCTACAACATAGTTGAGTCTGAAAGACATTATGCTAAGCGAAATCAGTAAGGCATAGGAAGACAAACTTATGTATAGAAGCTAAAAAAAAAAGTTGATCTCATGGAAGCATAGAAGTAGAATAATTGAATCAGAGGCTGGGAGAGAGGGAGTAGAGGAATGGTAGAGACAGGATAGTTAACAAGTACGGGGGTGCAGATATGAGGGTGGATAGAAGTATATTAGTCACTTTTCTGTCAGTAAGACACAATACCAAATACCTGCAATTTAAAGAAGTTTATTTTGACTCATAATTTCAGAGATCTCAGCCCACACATGGTTGACTGGCTCCAAGGTAGAATTAGCATGAAGGTTCATGATTAATGAAGGTTGTTCAACTCATTGCAGCCAGGAAACAAGAGAGAAGGGAGGAACTGGAACAAGAATGAACACTTGCATGTTACGTTCCCCAGTGACTCGTCTCCTCCAATCAGAACCCACTTCCGAACAGCACTTTCAGGTATGAACTCATCCATAGATTAACCCATTGATAAGTATAGCATCCCCATAATCCAATCACCTTCCAAAAATCCCACCTCTGAACAAAATGAGACTTTGGGGGTACAAGTTAAATTTAAACCATAGAAGTTGTCTCTACAGTGTACTACAGCACTATCAGTTAATTACAGCTGTCAGCAACTAATAGTGTATTTCAAAATAGTGGGGATTTTCAATGTTACCAGTGTAGAAAAATGATAGGTATTTTGGGTATGGGTAGACCAGTTATCCTGATCTGATCGTTACACATTGTATACATGCATTGAAATATCACGCCATACTGCATACATATGCACAGTTATGTCAATTAAAAATTAATTTTTAAAATCACTTTTTAAAAAGTTTGGGGCTCCTGCAGTAAGTATCCACAAGGCTCTCTCATGCTAGGTTCTGGTAACTGCTGCTCTCTTGCCCCTTTATTCTGAGGGTCAGCCATGGTGTCAGCCCCATTGCACCCTTGGAGAATGGCACCAAGGCACAGTTTCCCTATACTCTGCCCATATCTTGGTAAAGTCTCTTTATTAAGTCTCCTCACTGCAAATTACCCAGTTTCAGAGCTCAATCTGTTTACTGCTGGAAACCTGATGGACTACAGTCCTTATCTTATTTGTCTGCTCTCCAACATTTTCTACCAATGTCCACTGCCTGCTTATCTCTAATTCTACCTGCTTAGTCTCCCTAATGAGTCTGTCTTAGAGTGGTCAAGAAAAGGTGACAACATTAATCTCCAACAGCCCTCCCTCATAAACAGCCTCAGTAAGAACCATGTGCTTTAATGGAAACACAGCTTCTAGACAAGTTCTCTATGTGTGACCCTTACTGCCACCAACACACACATACACATACACACACAGCCCCCTCCAAAAATAAAATCTGGATTCACTCAATAGCTTCTGTTACTCTACCTACCCCTTAAATGCTGTTACTTTCCAGACATTCATTTTATGTTTTCTTTCCCTTTTTATTCTATTTATTCTTCCTGTGAAGTTTCAAGTCTATGATCTCAACTGCTACTCAAATACTGACTACTTCCAAATCTTAGCATGCAACCGGTTCTCTCCTCCATCCTTCTAATCTCAGTTCTCCTGGTTACTGGACAACAATCTCTAGGGGTCCTTAAACAGCCCTAAATTCAACAAATTTAAAACTGAATCATCAGAAGCCCTACAAAGTTTATTCCTCCTATTCCCTACCTCAGTGAATGGCAGAAACTTGTGATCTGAGGGCTCAGTGGTAGAAAACTTGCCCAGCATGCATGGGTCTGAGGTCCTGGGTTTGATCTCCTGCACTGAAAGAAAAATCTGTGAAATGCCCTTGATTCTTCCTACTCCATAACTCTTCATCCCATTAAATGAGCCAGCAAACGCCATAGGTATTTCAACGTATTTCAGTAGATCTCAAATCTCCTCCTTTCTTCAGCCCACTGTCCTCTATTTTATCTGTCAATCTTCCCCCTTCTTTAATCCATCTTTCTTACCACTTTCCCTCTAAAATTTTGAAATTCTGTCACATTATATAATTTTTCATGACCATATAGTAGGTTCAGAACAATAGTATTTCCAAACTTTTCAAAAAGATATGCAATACTTGTGCCTACATTTCTAGGTTTATAACCTCATCAAAATAGTTCATCATAAAATATGATCATTTCCCATTTTCATGAAAAAAATATGTGTGTATACATGTACAATGTAGTTCTATTTCCAGACTCTGTTCATTTCCATTGATCTATTTGGCTATCTTTATGCCAACTCACTATTGTGATCATTGTAATTTCATAATAAGCTTTGCTACCCCACTACATACATATCATAGATATTCAGCGTTATGCATTTCTCCATTCATATTGCTTACATGGTATGCCACAGATTCTCATATATTTTTGTTTTTATTCAGTTAGAAATAGTTTCTAAAATTCTCTCTGATTTCTTCTTTGATCTATGAGTAACTTAGAAATGCCTTATTTAGTTTCCAGGTACTTGTGGATTTTCCAGATAACTTTTTGTCACTGACTGCTAATTTAATTCTATTGTGGTCAAAGGATATACATTGTTGCTCTTGAATCTGGTTAAGGTTACTGAGATTACTTTCGTAGTCCAGAATATGGTGTTTTCTGATAATGTTCTGTGATTACTAGAAAAGAATAGTGTTGTTGCCTGAAGAATGCTGCAGAAATATCAATTAGATTAAGATGTCTGACTGTGCTATTTAAATCTTCCATATCTTTACTGTTTTTTCAAGGGGATATTGAAATATCCAACTCCAATTGTGAAACTGCCTATTTCTCCTTGAAGCTCCATGTATTTTGAATCTCTCTGTTATTACATGCTTACGCATTCAGAACTGACATTTTCTCCTGATGAACTGGCCCCTTTATCATCAGAAAATGACCTCCATTTACCTTGGTAATCTTTGTTCTGAATTCTACTTTATCTAAAATTAGTATAGACACTCTGGTTTTCTTTTGAGTGGTGTTACTGTGGTATATCTCTTTTACATTCTTTTATTTTAAATGAATTTGTATCTTAATGTTTAAATTTTATTCTTTGTAGGCAGCACAAAATTGGGTCGCACTTTTTAATTCAATATGACAATCTTTGCCCTAAGTTTGTCATCTTTTTATCATTTTCATCTTAATGGTTGTCCTTAACGTTTTATATATTATATATATTTTACATATATTATATAGACATATATATATTTGTTATCATAGTTAATCTTCAAAATATTATTTTATCACCTCAGGTAAAATGTTAGAATCTCACAATAGTATATTGCCATCACTCCATGCAGCCTTTGTGCTATAATTTCCATAATGCATTACTTTATTTTTCTTTGAACAATTAATAATCTTTTAAGGATATTTTTACAATAAGAAAATAACCTTATGTATATCCCAATGTATTTACCATTTCCCATGATCTTCATTTCATTTGATTTATATCTCCATTTCTTTGGTTTTATTTCTCCCTATAGGATTTCTTGCACCATTTCTTGGAATGCAAGTATGCTGGTACATTGTTTAGCTACATAGTGAGTTCAAGACCAACCTGCACTGTGAAGCAAGACCCTGAAGGCGGGTAAGGGAATGGAAAAAAAAAAGAATCAAGTTATATCATGTACAATTACAAATTCCCTATGATAAATGTAATCATTATGGTATACCTATAATGTACTAATAAACTTCATAAAAAAAGATAGATGATAGAGATGATAGATAGATAGATAGATATTCAGAGGAATTTATTAGAAAGGCTTATAGGACAAAAGGCTTATAGGCTAAAGACAGGATAGCCCTCAGTGAGCTGGAGGTGAGCTGGAGTATCATAGCAGCTACTCAGTCCAAAATCCGGACACCTCAGAGAATAAGGGACCAAAGATGCAGCACCAATCTGAGATTCAATGCCTAGAAGCCCCCTGAAAAGTCACTGATGTAGGGCTAAGCTGAAAGACTGGAGAAACTGGAGTCTGATGTCCACAGGTGATGACAGTTGCAAAAAATGCGCCCACTTGAGCAGAATGGAGCTTTTCAAACTCAGGCTTACTCCTCCTTTTTCTTACCCTTTCATTCCATTCAGGCTGACATTCTATTGGATAGTGACACACACAATCAGAGTACTTCTTCCCCCCTCAGTTTGCTGGCCTACATGCCAATCATTCCTGGAAATACAATATCCCCCAGACACACCCAAAAGTGTGCTTTACCGGTCTGCTAGGTATGTCTTAATCCAATCAAGTTTATAATTACAATTAATGATCACGGCTGGTAATTCTTTTTATCTGTACATTTCTGAAAAATCTCAGGACCATGTGGAACAATCTCTTAAAGGAATTCCCTTGCCATCACTTTGGGAGCAGTCCGAGTCCTGCCTTCGGCCAGACCAAACATAGTACTTTACAGCAATTTGATTATGATAGGCCTGGATGTAATTTTCTTCCTTTTCATTGTGCTAGGGGTTATTTGAGTTTCTTGCATCTATAGATTTATAGTTTTCATCAAATTTAGATTGGGAGGGTACTGGTGACTGAACAGGGCCTTCACATGGAAGGCAAGTACTTTACCACTGAGCTATACTTCCAACCCCATTCAATTATTCATTTGCTCATTCATTGAGATACGGTCTCACTAAGTTGCCCAGGCTGCTAGAATCTGTGATCCTCCTCCCTTAACCTCTCAAGTAGCTCAGATTACAGGCATGTACCACCACACCTGGCTACACATTTTAACTATTGTTTTTTCAGCTATATTTGGTGTACCTCCACCTCCTATACTACATCAGTTGAAGTTGTTTCACAGTTCTCCAATTTGGGATATTCCTATCACTCTGTCTTCAAATTCACTGATCATTTCTTCCACAATGCCTTATCTGGTATTAGTTCCACTCATTTTTTTTTTCATCTGGACATTGTAATTTCCATCTCTAGAAGTTTCATTTGCATCTTTTTGTCTTTCATGTTTCTACTTAATATCTACATATATGGAACAGTTAATACATTTTATGTTGTCCTCTGCTAATTCTAATATTGTTCAGTACTTTTTTTTTTTAGTACTGGGAATTGAACTCAGGACCTTGCACTTGCCAGGCAGGCGCTGTGCCACTGAGCTGTCATCTCCCTGGCCCTACTGGTGAGTTCTGAACTGGTTTGTTTTTTGTTTTTTGTTTTTGTTTTGTTTTGTTTTGTTTTGTTTTTGGCACCAGGGATTGAACTCACAACTTTGCGCCTGCCAGATGGGTGCTTAAGCCACTGAGCCAAACTCCTGGCCCTAGTTTTTTGAGGCAGGGTCATGCTATGTAGCTCAGGCTGGCCTTGTGCTCACGTTGTAGCCCAAGCCAGCCTCGAACTCACAATGCTCCACCTGTCTCAGCCTCTGAACTGGTTTTTTTTTT